>JALIZH010009534.1:0-10737 GCA_030522465.1 Rhipicephalus appendiculatus | reverse complement strand
GCCTTTTCCTTCTTCGAACCACAACCACCATATATAAATGGAGTGAAGCGCGCGCGAAATGCATTCGCATTTCCTCACGATTCCCTTCGGGGAGGTGGGGGCATTTTTTTTTTTTGAGAGAGACCAGGTCTGCTGGTCGTACGAGCCTAGGGCCAATAAACCGTTGTTGCCGTTTTCTTCGGGCCACTCTAAGTTAGTAAAAAGGGGCATTGCAAAACTAACCCCTAATGAATGCGCTTCGCCGCTCATGTCCTCACAAGTGCTCTTCTAGTTTCCTGGCGCAAGTTGACCGCTTGAAAGGGGCGGGTTTTCCTCAGCATGTTATTACAGTTGTGGCCGAAGGTCTTAGACCGTCAAACATGCTCTTGAGGGTGAGGAGCACTCTTCACCAGCAATCGAGCCAGTCAAGCAGAAATGCGCCGTCATACCGTACATTCACGATGTCTCACATAGGCTGAAAATGATAGGGAACAATGCTAATGTCAGAGTGGTCCTTTCAGCGCCGAACAAGCTTTATAATCTGTGCAAGGCTACCTACCTCGGTTCTGAGAAACCCAGGTGCCAGAAAAAGCACAAAGAATGCTTTGTTAAATGTGAGAGCAACATCGTTTATGAGTTACCGCTGTCCTGTGGCAAGAAATACATAGGGCAGACGGGACGGTGTGCAAACGACAGGCTGCGTGAACACGCAAATAACGTGCGAACTGGAGGCGTGAGACATTTGGCATTCCACTGCCGGAAGTGCGGGTGTGATCCCATATATTCGCAGTGTATTGCGATAGGAAGAAGCCAGGAGCAAACGACACGAGAGATAATTGAAGCGGCGAAGATAACAAGTCTGGGAAACGCGTGCGTTAGTGCACCTTCTATAGAAAAAGAACTTGATTTTTTTAGCAAAGCCCACAGAGTGGCTCGACGGTAATCACAATCTTGAATGTCCTCTTGATCTCGCAGAAAGAAAAATTCGAGCATCATTGTGTTGTCTGCATATCTTAACTTTCATGCATTTCATCATTGGTTTTCCTAATCTTCCTGTACATTGCGCCTGCGTGCGTTGCGTTTTGTTGTATATGTATATATGTACCCCTGTGTAAAATAAAGCATTTTGTTGGAAGACAGCGCTTGTGTTCGCGTCGCTTTTCGTCCTTGTCCCTCTGTGCGCTAAGGAAGTGAAAGATAAATATTCCAAGCTTGTTATGCTTCCGAAAAATATATGGGCAACTGCGGCTCCCAGTGCGAGCAGCGAAGGGATCTTGAGTTGGGTGGGTTATGTGACGGGCGCCAAGGGTGCGGTCACACAAGATGAGTTCTGTGATTATTGCCCTCTCCTACATCTGTGGTACTAAACTTCTGGAAGCAAAAAACGTTCTATATATTCCAAGCTTGTTTTGCTTCCGAAAAATATATGGGCAATTCCGGCTCCCAGTGCGAGCAGCGAAGGGATCTTCAGTTGGGTGGGTTATGTGGCGGGCGCCAAGGGTGAGGTCACACAAGATGAGTTCTGTGATTATTGCCCTCTCCTACATCTGTGGTACTAAACTTCTGGAAGCACAAACGTTCTATATATTCCAAGCTTGTTATGCTTCCGAAAAATATATGGGCAATTCCGGCTCCCAGTGCGAGCAGCGAAGGGATCTTCAGTTGGGTGGGTTATGTGACGGGCGCCAAAGGTGAGGTCACACAAGATGAGTTCTGTGATTATTGCCCTCTGCTACATCTGTGGTACTAAACTTCTGGAAGCAAAAACGTTCTATATATTCCAAGCTTGTTTTGCTTCCGAAAAATATATGGGCAATTCCGGCTCCCAGTGCGAGCAGCGAAGGGATCTTCAGTTGGGTGGGTTATGTGACGGGCGCCAAGGGTGAGGTCACACAAGATGAGTTCTGTAATTATTGCCCTCTCCTACATCTGTGGTACTAAACTTCTGGAAGCAAAAACGTTCTATATATTCCAAGCTTGTTATGCTTCCGAAAAATATATCGGCAATTCCGGCTCCCAGTGCGAGCAGCGAAGGGATCTTCAGTTGGGTGGGTTATGTGACGGGCGCCAAAGGTGAGGTCACACAAGATGAGTTCTGTGATTATTGCCCTCTCCTACATCTGTGGTACTAAACTTCTGGAAGCAAAAACGTTCTATATATTCCAAGCTTGTTTTGCTTCCGAAAAATATATGGGCAATTCCGGCTCCCAGTGCGAGCAGCGAAGGGATCTTCAGTTGGGTGGGTTATGTGACGGGCGCCAAGGGTGAGGTCACACAAGATGAGTTCAGTGATTATTGCCCTCTCCTACATCTGTGGTACTAAACTTCTGGAAGCAAAAACGTTCTATATATTCCAAGCTTGTTATGCTTCCGAAAAATATATGGGCAATTCCGGCTCCCAGTGCGAGCAGCGAAGGGATCTTCAGTTGGGCAAGGGTTATGTGACGGGCGCCAAAGGTGAGGTCACACAAGATGAGTTCTGTGATTATTGCCCTCTCCTACATCTGTGGTACCTAAACTTCTGGAAGCAAAAAACGTTCTATATATTCCAAGCTTGTTTTGCTTCCGAAAAATATATGGGCAATTCCGGCTCCCAGTGCGAGCAGCGAAGGGATCTTCAGTTGGGTGGGTTATGTGACGGGCGCCAAAGGTGAGGTCACACAAGATGAGTTCTGTGATTATTGCCCTCTCCTACATCTGTGGTACTAAACTTCTGGAAGCAAAAACGTTCTATATATTCCAAGCTTGTTTTGCTTCCGAAAAATATATGGGCAATTCCGGCTCCCAGTGCGAGCAGCGAAGGGATCTTCAGTTGGGTGGGTTATGTGACGGGCGCCAAGGGTGAGGTCACACAAGATGAGTTCTGTGATTATTGCCCCTCTCCTACATCTGTGGTACTAAACTTCTGGAAGCAAAAACGTTCTATATATTCCAAGCTTGTTATGCTTCCGAAAAATATATGGGCAATTCCGGCTCCCAGTGCGAGCAGCGAAGGGATCTTCAGTTGGGTGGGTTATGTGACGGGCGCCAAGGGTGAGGTCACACAAGATGAGTTCTGGTGATTATTGCCCTCTCCCTACATCTGTGGTACTAAACTTCTGGAAGCAAAAAACGTTCTATATATTCCAAGCTTGTTTTGCTTCCGAAAAATATATGGGCAATTCCGGCTCCCAGTGCGAGCAGCGAAGGGGACTTCAGTTGGGTGGGTTATGTGACGGGCGCCAAGGGTGAGGTCACACAAGATGGGGTTCTGTGATTATTGCCCTCTCCTACTTCTGTGGTACTAAACTTCTGGAAGCAAAAACGTTCTATATATTCCAAGCTTGTTATGCTTCCGAAAAATATATGGGCAATTCCGGCTCCCAGTGCGAGCAGCGAAGGGATCTTCAGTTGGGTGGGTTATGTGACGGGCGCCAAAGGTGAGGTCACACAAGATGAGTTCTGTGATTATTGCCCTCTCCTACATCTGTGGTACTAAACTTCTGGAAGCAAAAACGTTCTATATATTCCAAGCTTGTTTTGCTTCCGAAAAATATATGGGCAATTCCGGCTCCCAGTGCGAGCAGCGAAGGGATCTTCAGTTGGGTGGGTTATGTGACGGGCGCCAAGGGTGAGGTCACACAAGATGAGTTCAGTGATTATTGCCCTCTCCTACATCTGTGGTACTAAACTTCTGGAAGCAAAAACGTTCTATATATTCCAAGCTTGTTATGCTTCCGAAAAATATATGGGCAATTCCGGCTCCCAGTGCGAGCAGCGAAGGGATCTTCAGTTGGGCGGGTTATGTGACGGGCGCCAAAGGTGAGGTCACACAAGATGAGTTCTGTGATTATTGCCCTCTCCTACATCTGTGGTACTAAACTTCTGGAAGCAAAAACGTTCTATATATTCCAAGCTTGTTTTGCTTCCGAAAAATATATGGGCAATTCCGGCTCCCAGTGCGAGCAGCGAAGGGATCTTCAGTTGGGTGGGTTATGTGACGGGCGCCAAAGGTGAGGTCACACAAGATGAGTTCTGTGATTATTGCCCTCTCCTACATCTGTGGTACTAAACTTCTGGAAGCAAAAACGTTCTATATATTCCAAGCTTGTTTTGCTTCCGAAAAATATATGGGCAATTCCGGCTCCCAGTGCGAGCAGCGAAGGGATCTTCAGTTGGGTGGGTTATGACGGGCGCCAAAGGTGAGGTCACACAAGATGAGTTCTGTGATTATTGCCCTCTCCTACATCTGTGGTACTAAACTTCTGGAAGCAAAAACGTTCTATATATTCCAAGCATGTTTTGCTTCCGAAAAATATATGGGCAATTCCGGCTCCCAGTGCGAGCAGCGAAGGGATCTTCAGTTGGGTGGGTTATGTGACGGGCGCCAAGGGTGAGGTCACACAAGATGAGTTCTGTGATTATTGCCCTCTCCTACATCTGTGGTACTAAACTTCTGGAAGCAAAAACGTTCTATATATTCCAAGCTTGTTTTGCTTCCGAAAAATATATGGGCAATTCCGGCTCCCCAGTGCGAGCAGCGAGGGGACCTTCAGTTGGGTGGGTTATGTGACGCCGGAGCGCCGCACTTCACTGAAGGGGTTTAACACCACTTAATCAAATCCCCATCAGTATTCAAAACAAAGACGGGTGTGACATCCCAAGAGTTGATTCTATTAAGATCTTGGGTCTTGTGATAGATGCTAAAGGATGTAATGCCAGGGCCCTAGCTCATCTAACTACAAAGACAGAAAATATAATTAGGCTAATCATGAGAGTTTCCGGTAGGAAAGGCGGCATAGGGGAGGACATGATGCTTAGGGTTCATCATGCTTTCCTTATGAGCCACGTGAATTATATAGTATCTGCTCTTAATTGGACAAAATCAGAAAAGCATAAGATAGATACACTCATGCGCAAAAGCATCAAGAAAGTGCTCGGTATCCCAATTACAACCAGTAGGGAGGCACTTTTGAAGCTAGGGGGTCCATAATACCATAGATGAGCTAGCAGAAGCACAAAGGATGGCACAAATTACCAGATTATCTGGAACCAAAGCAGGAAGGGCCCTGTTAAGCGCGGCAGGCCTGCAACCTGTCATTAACAAAGGCGATGCGATTCAACTAGACAGCCAAGCCAGGGAATCCTTCATTGTTGACCCCGTCCCAAGAAACGTAAATCCACAATTTAACCAGGGTCGGAGGCTCGCGAGGGTAAGAGCACTCTTAAAGAATCCAATCGGTACGGAAGCATTCGTAGACGCAGCCCGTCACGAAAATGTTAGCAGATTTTCGGTCGCTATAGTCGACCACAAAGGAGATCTTCTCTCATCCGCCTCACTTCGCACCTCAATGGCAGAAGTAGCTGAACAGGTCGCGGTGGCTATGGCACTACTAGACCCTAAACGCACCACTGTGTACACTGACTCCCCGAGCTGCTGTCAGGGCCTTTAAGTCGGGTCTAATCTCAAAAGAGGCCGCGAGGGTCCTTCAAGGCAGGTCCCTGCAGAACGGAATTCATCACATTATCTGGTTCCCGGCTCACTTGGGTCCAGACGTCATACCGGGCCAACCGAACCCTAATGAGATCGCTCATCATCGTGCGCGAGGATTCATCTGCCGCGGCGATGAGGGGCCCTCTAATGGTTCGGAACAGCTCGAGTTCGGTGATCCTCTCGTCACCTTCCACGAGATTACCTCGCACTACAGGGGGAATTAGACGGATGTTCCCATCCCCCCACCACAAACTTAATAGAGCACAATCTGTCACGCTGAGAATGCTCCAAACGCATTCTTACCCATCAAAGAGCTTCCTGAGTACGATACGTGCGGAGATGGACCCAACATGCCCAGACTGCGGAGAAATCAGCTCATTGCAACACATGCTCTGGCGATGCCCTGCGTTGCAGGACTGCTGTCAAGAAGACTGGTGGACCGCTGCTGTCAACGACCCCAGCTACGACGTCCAGCTCCTGGCTGTCCGGAAGGCCCGTGAGAGGGTGGAGAGGCTTGGCCTCCCCGTCCCGACATGGGTCTAGCCAGGAGTTGGATGTATAAACACCACATCCTCTTTCGTCCGGACCAAATAAATGCTTTTTCTCTCTCTCTCTGGAGAACTAATCAGTCCGTCTGCGGCCGCACACTACGTCAAGGACGCCATCCTTGCTGTGGAAAACGTTCGGTCTGGATGAAAGGGTGGTGCTGTCACAAAAATGGAAAGAAAAAGAAGACATTCTTGCAAAATGAAAAATAACTGTATTTTACCCGCAAGTGTTTGCGTCTCATAATAAATAAAGCAGCATTTATTTCAGTAAGTCAAATGAGAAAATTATCAGTAAACTGCACTATATTTTGGCGCGGCAGCAGGCATGCGCGTCGGTTATGTAGCATCCTCAGTGCTGTCAATAAAAGTAGAAGCCAAGAACGGACCATTTCACGCACACAGCGCCAAAACAGAACACCTTAATCTGTTTAGAAAAAAAATATTCAATCGTGGGACACTACGAGCACACGGAGACAGTGTCTATACGACAAGGACAGTAACATACACAAATGACTAAGTACAATGTACATGACACCTTTTAACAAAAGTGTCCAAGTCCATAGGGTGTCGCTAACATGTGCTACTAAGTACTAACATACACATACTTATCACAATATACACAAAGTACATGACGATGTATATACAGAATATGCAAGGCTTGGTGAAAATGTCAGCGAATATGTACAATTGATGTAATGGCGCGTGTAATTTACATAATTTACAGTGTTAGCACGAAGTGCACATATACAAGAACCTACACACGTACGGACACACACACACACAGAGAGAGAGAAATATTAAACACATCTGGATTATATGCACTGATGAGTTACCGTCTCATGACCTGGCTACAAGAACCAGGCCAGATGGAAAACTAGTTGCACACGTCCATCTACAATCGACAGGAAGCGGCACGACCACTGCCGCAGAAGTTCCTCCTCCACAAGGAAGAACAATACCTCCGACAGAAACGATAGGAGTTCGGAGTATAAACGTTCTAGAATCGGAAAGAGAGCACGACGACGATTACCTGCTGCAACAGCCTCGCACCTGTTACGCCATAAACAAAACGCTCCCGCGGCAATTAGAAGGCGTGCAAAGCGACTACGCGAGCAACGACCTGATGTGACAAAGCGGTTAACACCAAGGCCACGGAAACCAGTGTTAACGGCTTTCCAAAATACTTTTGCAATGACACATTGTTGCAGCACGTGCTCGTTAGACTCCTGTAGCGGACAGTTAGGACAAGTGGAAGATGGGATCATGCCCCACGTCTCTAGCCTGTCCCGTGTTGGGAGTACTCGCCATCCCAGGCGCCACATAAAGTCGCGCAGATGGCCAGGCAGAAAGGATGCCGTTATCGCGCTCCACGAGACACGTCTTGATCGTGCTAGACGGGCTGGAGGAACCAGAGGGAGCAGCAGGGCCGCCGTTGTGTCTACAATACGGTTTTCTAGGATGTCTAGATCAGGACAAACCTGCTGTGCGTGGCGATAGAAAGCTACAGCCGTAGAGTAAAATGCAGGTACGTCAAGAGCATGTGGCGCGGAATTAAATCGTGCTTCCGGTAGCAAACAGCGTACCTTAGTGCCTAAGAAATAGCAGGCGAGATCGCGCGCGGGACACTGGTCACCGTGTAACAGGCGAAGCAAGAATCGCAGGGCAAGCAGCCGGCAGCGAACAGATACGGATGGGAATGCGAATCCACCGCAGTTGCGTGGTTGCCCAAGCGCTGCTCGGCAAACCAGCTCCGTTCCACTTGACCAGAAAAATGAGCCAAGGAGGGATTGCAAAGACTTAGTTATTCGTAATGGGGGCTGTACGACATGAGATATGTACCAAGCACGGCCGCAAAACACAGTCTGTGCTAAGTACCTTCTTTCCAACAGCGGTAAATCATACTCTTGGGCTTCCCGGACGTGGCGTTTTAGATCTTAGAGTACTGAAACCCACACTGAGGCTGATATACCGTAGTGGGTATAATCACGCCCTAGAATGCGAATTGAGTCGCTTTTTTGAAGACCAAAAAAGTGACTTAGGCAGGCGTCTGGGGAACCAATAAATAAATATCGACATTTTGCAAAATTCAACGCAGCACCTGAAATAGTCCCATACTCAGCAAAAAGCCGCAGACTACGGGATAAGCTGTCCTCATTCTTCAAGTACAACGTGATGTCATCGGCGAACGCTGTCACCTTCACGGTACCACTACCTGGTAGTGGAAGGCCTCGAACGTATGGATCGGCAAGTAACGAGCGCAGGAATGGTTCGAGGCTGAGTACAAAAAGTACAGGGGATAGAGGACAACCTTGGCGAACACCGCAGGTAACAGGAAATGGAGCACTCTCAGAACCATCAAGAAACAATGTGCTGTGTATATTTCTGTATGCATTTCTGAGAAGCTCAATGAAGTTTTGTGAGAAGCCAAACGCTGCCATTACGCTAAATATGAAGCTATGTTCGAGGCGATCGAATGCCTTTTCTTGATCGAGTGAAACCAATAGTCCATGTGCTGATCTCGCCAACGTGTATGCAATTATATCACGCGTAACAGAGGAAAGACTATGTATTTTTCTTCCAGGTATGGAGCACGCCTGATGATGTCCTATTAAGGAAGGCATCAGACTTCTCAAACGCCGAGTGATAACTGCTGCAAACGTTTTGTAATCAACGTTGAGAAGCGTAATTGGTCTCCATTCCTCTGGGCGGACTGACGATGGGTCATGTTTAGGTATTAAAACAATTCGACCATCGCGAAAGCTATCAGGGAAATTAAAGCTCTCGAAGCAGCGGCAAATAACAGAGGTGAAAATGGCACCGATGGCCCCTGGGCCGGACGGGCAACCCGTCCGGCCCAGGGGGCCGAACCACGCTTCATGGAAGACAGTGCCTCCTTCACCTCATCAGCTGACGGATTTGCACAAAGCTGTCCAGCTACGTCTGATGGAACCTGAGGCAACGCACTAAACATTGGGACTGTCTCGGCGGTACCATGATACGCTGGCATTGTCGATCGAGCCATGTTTTCAAAATGAGCTATGAAAACTGATCGATCACGCGCAGGTGGCAACGCAGTGGGAAGGGCTCTGGCGGCCTGAGTTCCCAGCGGACTCGACTGTCTGAGAAGCGAGCTTCTCGAAAAGCGCAGTACCTCGGGATGAGCACATGGATTACGTCTGCAACGCCAAGCAGCCGCCGATAACGACGACGCAGCAATAAGGCGCTGGAAACGACCCCGTAATTCTCGCTGCCATGCGCGCATCAATGGAGTTAGTCGATCGACCCGAAGTGCAATGCGTAACTTTGTGGCAGTGTCCGCTAGTTCTTCCGACATACGGCGTCTAAGGGCACGCCCTTCCACTGAGCAGTGTAGACGCCATTGTACCTTGAGCGCGTCCCACGACTCTGGGCCGCATCCGAACTGGGGAGGCTCGCAACACTCTAGATGAACTGGAGCGCGAACGCGTATCATGCAGAACGCGGATGTCAGGACGCCAAGGTCTCACTGACGAAGAAAAGGGAAAGCGAGCCTCGAGTGCCACTGGTCGATGATCGGACAAATAAACAGGGGATGATGGTAATGTTATCACATCGGAACGCGACACGTAAGAAGCTAGCGTACTTGGCACGTAGAAGCGATCCAACCTGCTAGACGACGAGCCGCGCCGCCAAGTCCAGGCATACTGTGGTCCATGTACTAGTCTGTACGTATCTATCAAAGAGAAATGCTGGACCAGGCGACGCAGCTCACGTGCGTTCCAGTCAGATCGACCCCATCCCGGACCCTGCACGTCAGCCCGCGTATCCAATACACAATTGAAATCTCCGGTGAGTATGACATGCCGACCGTCAAGAAAATACACGTCCAGGTCACGAAAAAAATCGTTAGACATGGCTGCTTGAGCTGGCCCATAAATACACAAAATGCGTAACCTGAATGACGATAGGACGCAGTCAAAAGCCAATACCCGTCCTATCCCGTCATAGAAAACATGATGATCTCACAAAAGAGTTCGGTTAAACATAATGATTCCAACTCCACTGAAGCGGGATGTCGCGAAAGAATTCAACAGTCTAGTGACAAACAACTGTCAGTTGTTGCAAGGACACAAGCTTCAAGACGAACAGTCGCATCATATCACCCTAAGCCACCGTTGGATCTCAGGGTATTAATATAAAGTTAAACAAATACACTTATTCGATTTTGATAGCAAATTGAAATAAACATAATATGACAAATAGGGTGAACATGCAGCGCACACCTTTTAACCTAAATGTACACTTTCTCGCGTTTCTTGTTCTTTTTTTTGTTCTACATCTTTTGAACAACGTAACCAGCACTAGTCGCTATAATTTTGCGAATAGTCTCGTGTCTCGTCGTGGCCTCCGAGATTGCTCAGAATCTTCCGAACATTCTTGAAGGCTATGACGCGTGTTTCCATTTCAAAAAAAGAAAGAGAAAAAAAACAGAAGAAAAATGCGTCTCTCTCCAAGAAGTTGGAGAATTATAAAAAAAAATGCCCCCACCTCCCCGAAGGGAAATCGTGAGGAAATGCGAATGCATTTCGCGCACGCTTCACTCCATTTATATATTGTGGTTGTGGTTCGAAGAAGGAAAAGGCGCCTAATTTCTGCAGCCCGGTCGGGAGCACGGCGCAGCGCCTGTTTTTTTGTTTTTTTTTTTGCTTTTGTTCTGTTTTTTTCTTCTTTTTTTTATTTATTTTTTTCTCCTTTTTG
>JALIZH010009533.1:0-147305 GCA_030522465.1 Rhipicephalus appendiculatus | reverse complement strand
TTGCGTTCCTATCGTGCCACATCGATATATGAGCACGAATTAGAGGTTAAGAAGGACTTTTATAATGTTTTTATAGTGCCTATAAATGCCTATTTTTGGCGATCGTGCCTAAAAGCCTATAAGTGCATATAAATGCCTATTTTCCAAATGGGTGCCTATATGAGCACTATTTAACCCCAAATTTCACTTTCGAGTGCAGTTTGAGACCGTTATTCATGTTACCAGGCAACATTGACCTTTAGAAATACTTTAGGGTTTAAACTAGTCTTCTTGTTCAACCAGTTTCCGGAAAACGCTAGCAGCCGCAAAGGGGGACGCGCCGGCCATCTTACGCCAACGCGCTCAGATGTCGCGAGCGGCTAAAGGCGGAGATGTTCAGGAGAGGAAAAGACGCTGTTTCTGCAACCCTAAATGGGAGGAAGTCAACATCTACTATGGAAAGGGGGGGAGGGAAATAAACATGGGAAGAGGAAACGAGAAGAGGGGGAGAGTGGCGTCCATGGTCGAGGACGCGGCGGTTGGCTTCTAGAGCCGTTTGTCCATTCCAGTGCCCTCAAGGAAGTGAACCACCTTGAAGACATGGGTGCGGCAGTAGGCAAGAAATAGGAGGTCCCTCTGTGCAGCCGCGGGAAGGTGACCGACGAATGCGAAACCATGAAGGGCTGTCAGGGGAAAGGAGAGTGTAGATCAATAAGTACGAAAAATGTGATGTGCACGCGGGTTTGGTTTAGTTTGTTGATGCGTGCCCAATGAAGAGCGTTGGACCACAATATTTTTTTCAAGTTGGTTCATTACGAGCCGCGAAACCATTATGCGATGAGGCGTCATGCGCACGCAAGGTCACGTGCGCATGACGTGCCTGAGCCAGGTCATGCACGCGAACGGTGTTGTGTCGTTTCGGCATTCTCTGTAGTGTACTGCCTAATTCTTTGGGATGGATCTCTCAGTGCGCGTACGTTTGGAGAGGCTGGCACGGATCATGTATCCTTACCGCGACACACCGCGTCGCACAGCTGGAACTGTTGTTAGGGCTGGTGCGGCGCGACGCGGGAACGGGGAAAACACGAACGCATACGAAATGGAGGCAAATTAGTCTCACATCTCGCTGCGATTCGAAGTAAAAAATAAAAAATAAAAATGCAAACACATTCCGCTTGTGTGTTTTATTATTTCTCTCAACTTTCATTCATCTATTTAAGCAACATATTACAGAAATTACACATGTCACCTCGAATAATTCTCACAGTGTCACGTGCTACTGCGAGTGATGTCAGAGCACCGACGTCTACGTACGTATAGGAGCGACGTTAGAGCTCAGACGCAGGAGCATTCTTTGTTGTACGTCAACCCCTCCATCATGGGTCGCGCGCCTGCGAGAAGGGAAAGCGGTGTTCATTATGAAATTTCACATTTTTCCGTGGCGCGTAACGTTGCAAATCTTGGCAGACGTGATCGTGAGCGCCCAGTTCATGGAAAACACTTGTCAGTTCAAAATGCTCAGACCTGGTGAGGGGCCCTTTAAAGGTGTTCGTCGACAGAGTAGCAACTGACCCTACGCGATTAGAGCCGGCCAATACGAGGCATCCCTCCCGTCTGGTTTTTTAGCAGCCTAACTACCTGTTTTTGTGCATGCCGAAAATAAAGAGACCCACGACTGTGTCGATTACACGGTGGACACTTTACTCACCATGATAGAGAATAAAATGAGACTGTGTTCTACGAACCGTGCGGCAAAAAGGACAATTGCTTGGCTATGTTCAACTGTTGGCGCCTTTGTGTCATCGATTTCATGCTTTTCTGTCGTAAATACAGGTCGCGTGAGTCTTTGTTTGAAATATTTTGAATTTATGTAAAAATTTATTGTGCCTATATTTACGATTTTGGAAGCCTAAAACTGTGTTTTGCCTGCCTATTTTTGGCGCCTAAAACACGCTTTTTAGGTGCCTAAAAATCCGGCCTCTAGTGATGACACTTATTTTCGGAGCATATGGTTCAGGTGCGCCGAAAAATTTCATTCTGCTTTATTCATTTATTTTGTACAGCGACGCGTAGAAGAACAATTGCCAATTGTATACTGTCGCAACGTGGAAAGAACAAGCCACCGTTGCGACAAGAATAGAAAGGGCTGTATTCACACACAAAGAACACAAGAGCAGACGCCTCAACGTCGTCGTCCTCGGAGAGCCAAGCCTTAAGCTCGCGCTGCTTGCTTCGTTCTCCTCTGTCGTCCTGCCGGCTACTATTCATGACAGTATTGTATAAAGTGCGCCTTAGCCTCTTTAGCAAGTGTCCTGTTGTGCCCCTTTGTCTCGTGATCAGCAGTTGCACTGTGGATGGACTTGGAGGAAGCGCAAGGGCATATCTTGGCTTTAGACGAAAGTTATTTTCCAAGGGCCGATCTTGACTTTAGACGAAAGTTATGGCCAGTTTTATTTATTCGCATTTGTTTCATGTTCGTTTTAGTTAGGTTGGAGACGCTGTAAGTATAGGTTATCCCCTAATTTTATTCACTTAAGTTAAAAAGCTGAAAAAAAATCCACCAGCTTCTAATATCGACGGAGTGTGGCCCCGCGTCAGTGCACGCTTTTTCATTATATGAAAATCACCACCCGAATATAGCGCAAGTTGCACATAGAGATGGGGAATGCAAAAAATATAGCGCGAAGGCTAGCTAGACATTGTTTACTTTAGCATCCTTCACGTGAGAAGAAGGCGGAAAGAGTGCATGAGATAGGAGGCATGCGGCCAGAACATAGTGCCACGCGCGTTTCTTTCAATGTTGCTGTATTCGGTTTACGCCCACAAAGACTGTGAGCAAAGCTCGGTGCAGACTGCACCTCGGTGTTCGAGAAGCCTCACGATTTCAGTAGGTTGTTTTGTTAAGATTGCACGCAAGACGCAAAGAGTCAAGCTTATTCTAGAGCTTGCGCGATCACCATTGATAAGGCTAGAAAGTTCCATGCGTGATGTATAAAACACGGCGCATCCCATCGATGATCAGTTTTTCGACGGCCGACGCTCTGTTCGCCGCTATCACTGTACAGCGTGCCTTGCTTGCTGTAATCTGACTTTCAGTTTCCCGGCCACAAGTTCGGCCAAATAAAGAGTTTCATCTTGGACCCGTCGCCTGCTGCCTTCGTCGACGTCACAACCACGTGACATCTGGTGGAGGTGCTGCTGCTTTCATGTACCGGACGCCCCCGTCAAGCCGTGAACCCAGCGCCAGTAGTGAAGAAGACATCGACGACAACCCCGAGCAGCGAACAAGCCGCAGGCAACAAGGTATACCACCGGAGTACGGGCCTCTACCCGACAAGACTCGGAAGACGAAGGCCATGACCTCGACTGCGGCAACTATAACAGCCGCTGCGCCGCAGCCCGCGATCGTGATGCAGCAGCCAAGGGAGCCACCGACTTTCCGTGGATCGTCGTTTGAAGACCCGGAGACCTGGTTGGAGACCTAAGACCGAGTGGCCACCCTCAACCACTGGGATGACAGCCGCTGCGCCGCAGCCCGCGATCGTGATGCAGCAGCCAAGGGAGCCACCGACTTTCCGTGGATCATCGTTTGAAGACCCGGAGACATGGTTGGAGACCTAAGATCGAGTGGCCACCCTCAACCACTGGGATGACAGCCGCTGCGCCGCAGCCCGCGATCGTGATGCAGCAGCCAAGGGAGCCACCGACTTTCCGTGGATCGTCGTTTGAAGACCCGGAGACCTGGTTGGAGACCTAAGACCGAGTGGCCACCCTCAACCACTGGGACTCGGAAGAGAAGCTGCGTCGCGTGTACTTCTACCTGGAAGACGCGGCAAGGACCTGGTTCGAGAATCGGGAGTCTGCCCTTCAAACCTGGGATCTCTTCCGCGGCACATTCCTGGACACGTTCAGGAGCATCGCCCGCAAATAAAGGGCCGGCGCTTTACTCGAAACAAGGGTCCAGCTCCCGAACGAAAACGTGATAATCTTCACGGAATAGATGACCAGACTCTTCTGCACATCGACCCTGACATGTCCGAGGAGGAGAAAGTGCGCTTCCTGATGCGAGGAGTAAAGCAGGAGCTCTTTGCGGGGCTGATGAGAAACCCACCGAAGACCGTTCAGGAATTCCTGTCAGAAGCAACGACTATTGAAAAGACCCTAGAAATGCGCACACGACAATTCAACCCCTGATTTACGCCAGGCTACGCAGAAATCCAACCACTCTGCTCCGATGATCTGCGTGAGACCATAAGAAGCGTAGTGCGCGAAGAACTCCGTCGAATGTTCCCGTCGTGCCAGCCACAAGTTTCCTCCATCGCAGACATTGTCAGAGAGGAAATCCAGCAATCGCTGGACATCCCTGAGTCAACGCAGCCGCAACCCCAAGCCATCAGCTACGTTGCTACTGTCCGCCGTCCCGTTTCCCCTGCTCGCCCTCGTCAAGAAGCCACTCCGCCGCAGTTCCGCCGCCAGACCCCACCGCCGCCACCACCGACGTCATACCGCCCACCAGCCGGCCAGCGATACACGCCGAGGAAGACCGACGTTTGGCGTGCACCCGATCACTGCCCACTATGTTATCACTGCGGAGAAGCCGGCCACACGTATCGCCGCTGCCAATACTGTGAGATGGGACTGCGTGGCTTCGCCGTGAACGCACCGCGTCCGCAGCGAGGTGAACGACCGCGGGACATCGCCGACTACCTGGCAGGATTGCAATGGACGCCGCGAAGTACTTCTCGATCGCCGTCGCCAGGCCGCTACACCTCACCGCACCGCCGGCAGAACACCGGCCCAAACCGGGGCCGGTCGCCTAGCCCGTATCCGGGAAACTAAGCGCAGCAACCGATGGAGGTGCGGTTGCTGTACGACGAAATGCCGAAGATCCTCCGCGGCCGCCCACGACGAAACCTGCAGAACACGACGCGAAGCAGACGAAGCCCTGCCGACGAAACGTCGCGGGCCGACGAAAACGTGACGAGGCAGCATGGAAGCAGAGCAGCATTTCAACGCTGCCGTAATCCGACGCCGCGATCCAACCGCAACGCACGACGACGAACCAGCGACCTCGATGTAATATTCGACGGCCACAACGTCCCCGCTCTCGTCGACACTGGAGCAGACTATTCCGTCGTTAGTGGGCCTTCGCCACGAAGTTGAGGAAAGTTAAAACTGCTTGGGAAGGCCCCGAAATTCGGACCACTGGATGCCATCTAATAACGCCCACCGGAGTCTGCACAGCAAGAGTCGCCATCAGTTACCGAACTTATCCTGCGATCTTTGTAATCCTGCAGCATTGCTCCAGGTATGTGATACTTGGGATGGAGTTCCTAAGTCAACATGGCGCCGTGATCGACTTGAGGTCTGAGTCAATAACCCTAACCTCAGAAAACGCACTGCCGCCCCACACGACGCCAGCGACCCATGCTTTAAATCTGATGCATGATGAGCACGTCACCCTTCCGCCTTTCTCCAGCGTCATCATTTCGGTCGGCAGCGAAGAACAGATAGACTTGGAAGGCGTCATCGAGGGCGACCAGCACCTGCTTTTAACCGTCAGATTTGCGTCGCAAGAGGCATCGCCGAGCTGCATGATGGCAAAGCTATAGTAATGCTTACAAACTTCAGCCACGAATACAGGCACCTCAACGTTGGTACAACCGTCGCCTACTTGGATGAATTCGTAGACGCCAGCCATGCTTTCACCCTCATCGACGCCACGGACTCTGCTTCGATGAACTGAGGTCCCCAACCAGTTTTCGACGTCAATCCGAGCCTTCCGAACAACAAGCAAGACCAGCTCGAAGCCCTGCTCCTTCAATTCAGGGACTGCTTCTCGTCGTCGTCAAGGATCCGACAGACTCCAGTCGCTAAACATCGCATTATAACAGAAGAAAGCGCCCGACCAATCCGCCAAAGCCCGTATCGAGTTTCTACGCGTGAACGTGAGGCCGTTAAGAAACAGGTCGACGAAATGCTACTCGACGATATAATCCAGCCGTCCAAGAGTACGTGGGCGTCTCCCGTGGTGTTGGTGAAGAAGAAGGACGGGACCTTACGTTTTTACGTCGACTATCGTCGTCTAAATAAGATCACAAAGAAGGACGTGTATCCTCCCTCCCGGATAGACGACGCCCTGGACCGACTCCACAACGCGAAGTATTTGTCGTCGATGGACCTCAAGACCGGCCATTGGCAAATCGAAGTCGACGAGAGAGACCGAGAGAAGACCGCGTTTATAACACCAGATGGCCTATTCGAGTTCAAGGTCATGCCCTTCGGTCTTTGCTCGGCGCCTGCGACTTTCCAACGGGTTATGGATACAGTACTGGCAGGATTGAAGTGACAGACGTGCCTTGTATACCTGGACGACGTCGTTGTCTTTGCCTCAAATTTCGACGAACATCTCCGGCGCCTTGAAGCTGTACTTCAAGCAATCAAGACCTCCGGATTCACTTTAAAGCCCGAAAAGTGCCGCTTCGCGTACTAGGAACTCTTGGTTTTGGGTCACGTCATCAGCAAGGATGGTGTTCGCCCAGACGCACGGAAAACAGCTGCCATCGATGCCTTCCCGCCGCCCACCGACAAGAAGGCCATACGTCGATTTCTCGGATTGTGCGCGTACTACAGAGGCTTTGTGAAGGACTTTTCACGAATCACCGAGCCGCTGACGCACCTCAAAAAGACCGACGTGGAATTCAAGTGGGAAAGGACCAAAATCGAAGCATTTCAAGAACTGAAACGACGACTTCAGACGCATCCGATACCAGCACATTTCGACCAACACGGCGATACTGAAATCCACACCGACGCAAGCAGCGTAGGACTCGGTGCCGTCCTTGTGCATTAGACCGACGGGCGGGAAAGGGTTTTCAGTTATGCTAGTCGGTCGCTATCCAAGGCAGAATCCAACTACTCCACAATAGAAAAGGAGTGCATCGCCATCATCTGGGCTACGTCAAAGTTTCGCCCCTACCTGTACTGCAGGCCATTCACAGTTGTGAGCGACCACCACGCCTTGTGTTGGCTAGCTAATTTGAAGGACCCTTCGACTGCCTGTCTCGTGCCCCTGTCGACCCACCGCCGCAGGACGACCAGGATAATGACTGCTTCTTGGGATCCATAAGTGCCGACGACTTCGCCGAGAGACAGCGAGCCGACCCGGAACTCAAGGGCCTGGTGGAATACCTCGAGGGCAGGACCGCCGCTGTTCCGAAGGTATACAACAGAGGACTGGCGTCGTTCTTCTTGCGAAACGGCGTTCTCTTAAAGAAGAACTTCTCGCCCCTTCGAGCCAAATACCTTTTTGTGGTTCCTTCAGTAATGAGGCCAGAAGTCCTACAGGTCCTTCACGACGACCCGACGGCTGGACACCTTGGTGTTTCCCGCACGCTCGCAAGAATACAGGAAAGGTACTATTGGCCGCGCCTTGTCGACGACGTCGCCCGCTAAGTCAAAACATGGCGAGACTGTCAGCGACGCAAGACACCGCCGACAAGACCAGCAGGCTTTCTTCAGCCGATCGAACCACCTCAACGGCCGTTCCAGCAAATTGGTATGGACCTACTGAGAGCGTTCCCTACGTCGGCTCGCGGGATTAAATGGATCGTCGTAGCTACCGACTACCTCACCCGCTACATCGAAACAAGGGCCCTACCTAGAGGCAGTGCCACCGAGGTGGCGAAGTTCTTCGTTTAAGACATCGTCCTGCGTCATGGCGCCCCACAGGTCTTCATCACCGATAGAGGTACGACCTTTACTGCGGAGCTAACTCAGGTGATTTTGAGATACAGCCAAACAAGCCACCGCCGGACCACCGCCTACCACCCACAGACCAATGGCCTCACCGAGCGTCTAAACAAGACCATCGCCGGCATGCTGGCCATGTACGTACGTCGACGTCGAGCACAAGACATGGGATGCATTCTTCCGTACGTGACCTTCGCATACAACACGGCAGTGCATGAAACGACGCAGCTGTCGCTGTACAAGTTGGTCTACGGTATGAGCCCAGCAACGACGCTCGACCATAGCTCGGCACACTCACTCATGAGTGCACTCAACTCACACTCACTCACACTCATTTGAACGTGGTGAGTTGAGTATGAGTGAGTACTCATGAGTGTGAGTGGACGTGAATGTGAACGTGAGTGAGTGCGAAGGCTGAAAAAATTGTGGTGAGTGAGTTTGAGTGAGTACTCCCTTAAAGTGCCGACCTGTAGACTCGGCACACTCACTCATGAGTGCACTCAACTCTCACTCACACTCATTTGAACGTAGTGAGTTGAGTATGAGTGAGTACTCACGAGTGTGTGGACGTGAGTGTGAACGTGAGTGAGTACTCATGAGTGTGAGTGGAGGTGAGTGTGAACGTGAGTGAGTACTCATGAGTGTGAGAGTAGACGTGAGTGTGAACGTGAGTGAGTGCGAGGGCTGAAAAAATTGTGGTGAGTGAGTTTGAGTGAGCACTCCCTTAAAGTGCCGACCTATGCGCTCGACGCAATGCTGCCAGCGTCCACCGACGAAGACAATCTCGACGTCGCTACTTATTTGCAACGTGCCCGAAGAAGCTCGACAGCTCGCCCGCCTGCGTATCAAGAACCAGCAGAGGATCGACAGCCGTCAATATAATCTTCGGCGACGTCACATGGAGTATCAGCTCAGTGACCGTGTGTGGGTCTGGACACCGATACGCCGACGTGGACTTAGCGAAAAACTTCTGCGACGGTACTTCGGACCGTATAGGGTATTCCGACGTCTCGGCGCACTCGAGTACGAGGTTGTCCCCGATGGCATCACGAACTCACAGCGACGCCGGGCACGTCCCGAGGTCGTGCAAGTGGTGCGCCTCAAACCGTTCTACGCGCGTTAAGGAACATTCTGGCTCAAGTGTTTACTTGCTTTATTGTTGTTATTGATTGTTGCATGCATTTTTGTACCATGTTCTGTTTTCAGCATCGGGGCGATGCTTTTACAGAGGTGGGCAGTGCCACGCGCGTTTATTTCAATGTTGCTGTATTCGGTTTACGCCCACAAAGACTGTGAGTAAAGCTCGGTGCAGACTGCGCCTCGGTGTTCGAGAAGCTTCACGATTTCAGTAGATCGTTTTGTTAAGATTGCACGCAAGACGCGAAGAGTCAAGCTTATTCTAGAGCTTGCGCGACCATCATTGATAAGCCTAGAAAGTTCCATGCGTGATGTATAAAACACGCCGCATCCCAGCGATGATCAGTTTTGCGACGGCCGACGCTCTGTTCGCCGCTATCACTGTACAGCGTGCCTTGCTTGCTGTAATCTGACTTTCCGTTTCGCGGCCACAAGTTCGGCCAAATAAAGAGTTTCATCTTGGACTCGTCGCCTGCTGCCTTCGTCGACGTCACAACCACGTGACATCGCAAGTTGCACATAGAGAGGAGGGATGCAAAAGATATAGGGCGAAGGCTAGCTAGACATTGTTTACTTTAGCATCCTTCACGTGAGATGGGGGGCGGAAGGAGTGCATGAGATAGGAGGCATGCGTCCAGAACATAGTCTGAGGCACATATATGTTACTCTGCGTGCTGTTGAAGAGTTTCCGCGGCTTTCTGGGCTTGTGAGCTATGAGTGCCAGGCTCCCATCTTACTTTCATAAAAAGCCATTCGAGTCAAGCCTCAACGGAGAGAGTGGTGCGCCTTTTCCCCAAGTGGGAATTGAGTGTGCGCATGGGCTGACCTCTTCATAATTGCACTTAGCGCTGAACATTAGTGATTCCAGTGCGATAGATGTATGAGTATCGAACCACTCGGAGCCGCTGGTGTGGCGCCACGTCGTGAAATATTCGTTGGTAACTGCCGTAATGGTGGAACGAGGATGCACCACTACAAAATACGTTCATATTTCAACGATTCGTTGTCGCTAGAAGTGCACTTACCCGCCGGCACAAAGATGGAGGCCGCCGAGCAGACGGACGCGAAGGAGTACAGAGCGATGTAGGCGGTCCTTCGACGCAAGTAGTTGACAGAGACCACGCCGAGAAGTCTGCCCGGGTACTCGGCCGCAGCGACCAGGGCAAAGCTCAGGTACGGGTCCCCAAGCAGAATGCTCGAGTAAGTCAGGTTGTAGTACACCAGCGTGTCCAGCACCCTGCACCATGATGCACCGAAACATACGGCTTTGGTCGACGAATGCTTTTTGGCAAGAGACGCAGCACGCGGAAAGCGTAGTAGCAATCGAAAACTCCATCTGCAGTATATCGGTTCTTGCCATGATTTCGAGCGCATTAATGAATGAATGTATATTGTGGCTTTATGTATTTGAGTGTGTAGGTTCAGACCATTCAATTCGTTTTTGATCTGTTGCTGCTTGGAGAATTTTTCTCGTTTGTGTCATTTGCTGCACACTTTCCCATCAGATGTGTTCTAACTGGCCCTTACGTAAGTGAAATAAAAGGAAACTAAAACAAATGATGGATTGAGACATGCTTCACAGTGGCCGCACACGCGCAAGGAATTGTTCAGGCAGCGTTATAACTGTTCATTTTATGACGCCAATGTATGTCGGCAAAGGATACATAGTTTGGTGCAGAGGAACATTTTCAAGGTGCTCATCAATACTTACTTATAACACTGCTGAGAGAATTGATTGCCAGCGTTTGATATACATGGGCGTCAGCAGGGCGGTGAGAAAGGGGCACTTGCCTCCATCAAGCACACCCAAGCTACACTACCCCTCCCCCCCCCCCCCCACGCCGCAGCAGCGTCTAAAACGGGTTCGTACCCCACAGGACAAAATCCTGCCAATGTCCTTGTTGATATTACAGCACTCCGCAGGGCAGTGGTGACTCAGGACAAATTATTGGAGAGATTGACTATAGTGCTGGTGATAACTGTCCCTAAGGTCCCGTGTACCGCCGAGAATGTGAATAATGAATTAAGCACATTATTCTTCACCATAATTGACGAGGAGCTTACGACTTGGTAGACAGGAGACACGACGTAATTCGAATGCATCTTGATCGGAAGAGCTCCGTGAATGTGGGCTTCGTTGTGAGCTTGTCCTGTAATAAAAAAAAAATAAACAAATATTACAGCAGAAAGTTTTTTGCCATAATCAATGAGTATAGTATTTATACGATCAAAACGTGTGAACGCGCTAGCTGGCACAGAGAAACTTCTTCCGAAAACCACCAGCCTTGCGTCAAACCTACCCAGCATCAATATTTGCAGGCAGTCTAAAGTAAATGTAACTGGAAGCGAAGCTTCCATAGAAGTCCATACGTTCAGGAAATGGCGGCGCATCAGCTGCTCATGGGGCTTAGCGCCATCTGTGTGAGGAGGGAGCACTTCCGGTGGAACAAAAAATAAAGCGGATGGGACGCAATGTCCGGCAAACAAGTGACGTCATTTTGTTGGTACTAGCGCGAAATTTGATCTAAAAATCGTTTTCATAGGCCCCTGATCGCTGAACACGCACTAAGGCGAGCCGGTGAGTCTTTGACGACTGCGCTCTAGACAGTGGTCGAGACAGTGGTGTTTAAGTCTACTGTCGTTTAATTCATCTTGGTTTTACTAGGAAACTTATTCTTGGAACTTTTATTCGGTGTTCATGGCATCTTTCGCAACTGAATTAAAACAAGCCGCAATGTATCTCTCATACTTGCAGAGTTGCTTATCTGTTTTGCACATCAGCAGGTTGCCTTAAAGTGCACATTGCTTGTGCGCTTCAGTTGTAACAAGAAGGAATGACGCCTAGTCATGCCAAAATGATGACATTCGTTTTTTATTCAACACTCGCAATAACGTAACTTTATTACCCTTCACACACTGAGCACCAAGTGTAGTAATAAAAACAAAAGTGCGCAGACAGTACGTGGACTATGTTTTGCTTTATGCTCCGCTAAATTACAGTTACGTGTATGGAATAGAAGCATACGAATCGTAGCGTGATTGATAATTTAGTGATCTGCTCACCGATAACCGGAATAATAGTAGGCACTGCGCGTTCATCAAGGAAACTTGGCCGCAGGAATACTGATTCACAAAAATCCAGCGAGCACAGTGCTCTGAACCATCGCCCCTGTTACTTATCTAGAAGGCATGGGTCGCCAGGGTTGACAATGTATCCTTCTACAGCACATCGTTTCCGCTGGTACCGAGGCAAGCGCCCGGCGTTAAATGCTAAGAGCATCGTATCGTTTGGGTACTGTACTCAACACCTTCACCAACGATAAAACGCTCCTCACAACTTGGCGCACAGCAAATATAACATTTTCATCACAATAAATCAAAGCACGCATGCAAATGCGGAACATCGAAACACGTAAAAGGGCGTGTTGTCGCAGACCAAGTTTTCGAGCGCTCCTTTCCATGCATCCCAAGGGTGTGCGCCTCTTTCAGACGGCGCTAAGAAAAAGGTTTTTCGTACTAATTAAACACAGTCTCCAATTCTTTCCACATTGCACCTACATAATATTGTTGGGAAAATAAATATCAGTTGTAAAGCGTAGCGATTGCTTCGCCTTTGAATAAAACTTGGTTTTTCGTTATTGTTCCCTCCACACGTAGTCGCGCTTCAATCACAGCACCCATAACTCCCCATGCTGATGTCGCTGGCAATAGGGTTCTGCACTGCTTTTGACCCGAAGCTTCGCGACCCATGACAGTCTGCTTCCGTTTAGTTCGGCGCATCGTCGGGTCAACGAGGCAGCGATCACTTTTGCGTGGTGTTTTCGTGCGTATCCTCCATAGGTTATTTATTTGCTTATGCGTTGTTTACTGCCTTGATACTTGGGAGAAGCTAAACAAGCTCACGGAATGTGTATATAACCGCTCCTGTGACTGCACACTGGTTTCGCTGGCGCACAGCCGGCGTGCCCTCGCCTTTCGTGACGCTGAATGCGGCACGCTAGGCGAAGAAACACTGTACTCTAAGCTTGCCAAAGTGGTAGTCTCGCTGCACTGGTTTTCCACTATCGGACAAGGTGAGTTTTCGAACTATTGTGCTCTTGTGCTCGTGAACCGCTGTATCATAGTTTCTTTATCGGCAGAGTATATTGTGTGTATTGCTGGAACACTATTTGGCTAATAAAGCAACCTTGATTCCCCAATACTTTTTGTTGATCTTCCTTTTCTCTCACACACGCAATTGGCGAGCCATATACGCTCAATAAAATTTCGTGGTTAGCAAAAGCATGTAAAATGTCAGCAATAAAGAAAAATTTCAATTTCGCGCCATGTAGTGCAAATGCGTGACGTCGCTACAACTTCCGGTTGTGACGTCAGAGTGTTTTATTTTTTATTTTTTGCTGGATGTTGGTTCTCCCCGCGATAAGTAGATGGCGACCGTGGTAACGAGCCTCCAACTACTTGATACATGGACTTCTATGGAAGTTACGCTACCAGTTTACATAAACCTTGGGGGTTCCGCGAGCCACTGATAAATTCTCCCTGGTTCCGCACCAGGGAGAGTTCAGTTGCACGTCAGTGAATAAATTTTCCATATACCCTTGGTTTTGAATTTATTGCAAGTGAATGTAGCGTGAACCGAGTGAAAAATGCTCGCATGAAAGTGGCGGAGGCCGGGAGGGGAGGTTCCTCGGCACCTAATGGAGCTTAGATGGGTTCCCAGGGACCAACATGCCTGAGAACCCCTGCGATAGATTACAAGACAATACCATACGCGATTCAAATAACGTTGCAATGTTTTAATAGACGCATTCCGTCCGTAGCCCAGAACCACGGCACAATCAGCGCCAGTGTAAAAATTTCCATAAACTGTTGGTAGACCAAGAGCAAATATGCGCAGTGTATTTCACATAGCAGCGTTTCTTCTTTGACGGCGAGCTAACCGCCAAAATCATGGCATGCACATCGCGGACGGCTTTTACTCGGGAGACGGTTCCACGAGCAAAGAAGTGAACACGCACAATTGCCTTCTATTACCAAAATTTTATAAGTCCATTCTAGACTCTCACATCCTAAAACAGTGGAAATTCGGGCTTGTTGGTTGATGACATTCAGGTCGTATAGCGTGGAGGCAACCAGCGCAAAAGGAAGAAACACACAAAGCGCGAACAGAGATTTACTGTACCGGAATTTTTCACCCACAGGGACTAGCAACCCATATTGTGCTTGGTGTGTCGTTCATCCTTTTGTATCGTTCCCTTGCGCTACGCAACGCGAATCTCATGTCGCATACTCCTCTCCAAAAACCAGACTCTGTGGCCATAAGACATTGCACTTGTTGCACTTCACGTCGCACGCTGTTTAGGCAGCTCATTTGAGCGGTCTCGCATATACTGTGGCACGGTGCGTAACTCCAGCACACATGCGACCAATAGCTGCCGTTAATATGACCGCCTGGCATGTCAAAGGGCAGAGGAGACGCCAGTCATCTCCTTCCCTCCTCTGCACTCTCAGCTACGCCACAGTACGATGTTGACCTAGTATTGCGGATGACACAATTCCACTGCGTCGCTCAACGAGTACAACGCAACGACGACACAATAAGGTACATTGCATGTCGGAGATGTTCAGTAATAGTTTCGCAAGAACTAACAAGAAAAAGCGAGTTCAAACGCAACATAAAAGCCGTACGGTGCTGACACACGCTTGTGAAGAAATAAGAAAATCTGTGAAATTTCTCCCTACGTGAATCACGTGTCCGTTAAATTTGTCGCAGTACGGTTTCAGGCTTGAAAACTACCGCTATAGTCACCCTTGGTACGAAAGGGCCATTAGCTGAATCGCACAAGTAGAATTATATTATTTCCTCATATTGCATAATTGCATGCTTGAGCGTCATTTGAATTCTGCGCTTTTCGGGTCGCCCAAACACGCTTGCGCACTGACTCAGCGCATACCGCGTGAACAGAGCAATCATCGGTGGCGAATATTGTGTAATTTGTAACGGAATATAGTCCGCCACGGTGGATCAGTGGCAGAGGTGCTCGGCTGCTGACCCGAAGGTCGCGGGTTCGATCCCGGCCGCGGCGGTCGCATTTCGGTGGAGGCAAAATGGTAGAGGCCCGTGTACTGTGCGATGTCAGTGCACGTTAAAGAACACCAGATGGTCAAAATTTCCGGAGCCCTCCACTACGGCGTCTCTCATAATCATATCGTGGTTTTGGGACGTAAAACCCCAGATATTATTATTATTATTTGTACCGGAATAAAAATCTCGCAGGTAGCCAGAAAGAATTTGACAACACCTACCCTGACGAATGTCGGTGCAGTGCTATTGCGTTAGCATATCGCCCTTGTTGGTACGCGTGAGCGACGCAGAGACGAAGCGTGTTGATGAGTCTCGATACCAACTGACTTTATTGTTCAACTCGGTGGGCTCGGGGATCGGTTCCCCTTTCCTCTCCCTCTCCGCGCCTTTGTTCGCGGTGCAGAGGGAGGAAAGGAATGTTGTTCTGCGACACGCTGCAAGCGCCGCAGCTGCGTGGTGGCGCACTTTAGTGTTCACCACAGTACTCCCCCCTAGTGAGAGCACGAACGAAATGAAACGCCAGAGCGGCCACTGGCTACAGGTCGGGGCTATCTGGCGCACCTGTCCGTCTTCCACTGCGTGTGTAGTAAAATTCGGTCGAGTCCGTCGCTCCCGTTGGTGTGGGATGTGGCGCTGTTCTGCAGTTTTCAGGCGGAAAGGTGGAGGTTTACGTCGTGGACTGGTTGGTTTCCATGTGCGCCGGCTTAACTCGGTCCAGTGACACAACTTCTCGGCTGCCGCGCCTTTCGATGATAATCGTCTTCTTCCCATGGCGGATAACTTTGAAGGTTCCATCGTACGGTGCTTGTAGTGGTCTTCGTACTGCATCGTTACGCAAAAAGACGTGGCTACACGACTCGAGTTCGCTGCTCACATATATTCTTGTTTCTGTGGGCTGTCGTGGAGGTGTAGGCAGAAGTTCCATCATGATGTGACGTAGGCGCGATGCATAGTCACCAGCAGGAATGTGGGCTTGTTGTCGGTCAGGTGCAAAGAACTCACCTGACAGACGCAGGGTTATGCCGTAGACAAGTTCTTCAGCGCTGCATCCGACGTCCGCCTTGAACGCGGTGCGTATCATGACTGCCCATCATGCCCATCATGACTGACAACGCAAACCCACCGGCGCCTTCTCCCCAGTCCGCCACCTGCCCCGGCATTCCTCGGCTGCGGGATGCAAAGGTCTTCAGCGGTGCAGACGAGACCGACGTGGAAGACTGGCTTGACCACTACGAACTGGTGAGCGCGCATAACAAGTGGGATGACCCCGACAATCTAGGCCACGTCATTATTTACCTAACTGGTGTCGCCGAACTGTGGTACAACAACCACAAACAAGACATCCCCACATGGTCCATCTTCAAGACGTTTTCCTCAGAAGTGTTCGGTCGACCCGCTGTCCGCAAGCAGCGTGCAGAGCAGCGCTTGCGCGTCCGCTCACAGCAGACAGGAGAAAGCTTCACAAGCTACATTGAGGACGTCGTGGACCTTTGTAGACGTGTCAACGACACCCTGCCCGAAGCTGACAAGATCAAGCAAATCCTTAAAGGCATTGACGACGGCGCATTACAAATGCTCTTGGCTAGGAATCCGCGCACAGTTTCCGAAGTCGTCAGCTTGTGTCAGAGCTACGACGAGTTGAAGAAACAACGCGCCCTGACTCGGCAGCCTCCCCGGGGTGGCGAGTCGCTGTGCAGTCTCGACACTATGCCTGACCATTCGACCTTGCTTCAGCAGGTCCGAGATTTCGTCCGCGAGGAAGTTGCCCGCCAACTTTCCTTAATGCCCTTTACTCATGAGCCCACCACCCGCCTGCCCGCCTCGCTCCGCACTGTTATTTCGGACGAGGTTGACCACGCTGTTCCTTTTGCGCACCACGAGCCGCCTCCATCCAGCCCCGTTCACTACACGCGTGCAGCGCAGCCTGTGGCCGCTCCTGTCGCCTATCCGCAAGCCGTGCAGCCTGTAGGCGCGCCCCTCACGTATGCGGACGCTGTGCGTAGGCTTCCGCAGCCATCTTACACCACGCACTCACAGCCTATGCAACCACGTGTTTATGCTGGATCTTGGGCAGCACCGACCATCGCCAATCCGTGGAGGACGCCAGATAACAGACCGATTTGCTACGCCTGCGGCACTCCCGGACACGTCGTCCGCTATTGCTGCCGTTGCCCCCAAGCATTCGGCGACTGTGCCCCGTCATCGCAATCCGGCAGCCAGCCCTTCCCCCAACACGTTCCTGGCCCATCATTCCAGCCCTATGCCCCTACTCACCGCCCTGACTTCCAGCCGCAGCGTTCACAATCTCCTCGTCGGCGATCGCCCTCCCCCATGCGTCGCCGGCCCGGACCCTCCGACCAGGAAAACTAACCGCCGCAGTTCAAGAGGCAAGAACTGTGCCATCTTCGACCTGTGCAAGCCCTCACTCCTCCCCTACTAACGTGGTCGCAATAACTGTTGAAGGTGTTCGTACTTTTGCACTTGTGGACACCGGCGCCGCCGTTTCTGTCATAGCCGCTCATCTCTGCCGTTCATTACGCAAGGTAACGACGCCGCTTTCGGGACTATCGCTCCACACCGCAAGCGCGCAGCAAGTGACGCCCCTCGCAGCCTGCACCGCAAGAGTTTTCATTGAAGGCAATCTGTACATCGTTGAGTTTATTGTCCTTTCTGCCTGTTCGCATGACGTCATCCTCGGGTGGGACTTCCTATCCCGCCATAATGCCGTCATCGACTGCGGACACGCCGAAGTTGAGTTCTCACCATTGTGCGACGCCCCATTACTCGACGCTCTTCATCAGCCGCCTAAGTTGCTCGTTCGTGAGGACACCGAAATTCCGCCTGGCGCTTTCGCACTTGTTTCCGTTTTCTGTGACGCCAACACCGATGCTACAGTCTTTTTCACGCCTTCCGATGTCTTCACGAGTCGTCGAGCTCTGCCGCTACCTTTCGCAACGCTTGACATCGCCGCCGGCAGCAGCAATATATTCGTCTTCAATCCAATCTCCGCACCAGTCACATTGCTTGCAGGCGAATGTCTCGGCCGCGTGGAAGATCTCGACTCGTCGTCTCTGGTTGACGTCCCGGACGACAACGGCGACCAACCAGTTGCCCTGTCGGCACTCGGGGGGTCGTCCAGCGATATGTTTTCCAGCGCCATCGCCGATACCCTAACCCCTGCCGAACACGCCGACCTACTTGATCTTCTGCACGAGTTCCGGAATTCTTTCGATGTGTCGCAACCTCAACTGGGCCGCACGTCGCAAGTGCAACATTACGTTGACACCGGTCTACACCAGCCGCTGCGTCAAAGACCATACCGTGTCTCCGCTGAAGAGCGCCGCGTCATTACCGACCAAGTCGAAGACATGCTTCGCAGAGACGTTATTCGACCATCTCACAGTCCCTGGGCATCTCCTGTTGTCCTGGTGCGTAAGAAAGACGGATCTATCCGGTTTTGCGTAGATTACCGTCGTTTGAATAAGATAACGCGCAAGGACGTCTATCCTTTGCCGCGCATTGATGACGCCATTGACACCCTTCATGGAGCAGAATTCTTCTCGTCGCTGGACTTGCGATCTGGCTACTGGCAAGTCCCAATGGCTGAAGCCGATCGCCAGAAACCTGCATTTATAACACTTGATGGACTATACGAGTTTAACGTCATGCCCTTTGGGCTTTGTAACGCGCCTGCCACGTTCGAACGACTTATGGATAATACGCTACGTGGCCTAAAGTGGTCGATGTGCCTTTACCTCGACGATGTTGTGGTTTTTTCGCAGGATTTCTCTACGCACCTGCTTCGCCTCAGGCACGTGTTGACTTGTCTGACAAACGCTGGCCTTCAGCTTAACCTCAAGAAATGCCGCTTTGCTGCACGGGAGCTCGTCATCTTAGGCCACATCGTGTCCAAACACGGCGTATTACCTGACCCTGCAAAACTTTGTGCAGTCGCGGAATTTCCCAAGCCGACGACCATGAAGGAACATCGCAGTTTTGTAGGCCTGTGCTCGTACTTCCGGCGCTTTGTTCGCAATTTTGCATCCATCATGTCACCGTTAACGCAGCTTCTTCGCGGCGACGTGAACCTCTCCTCCTGGTCCCCTGCATGTGACGTCGCCTTCACTACGCTGCGCCGTCTGCTCACCTCCCCACCTATACTTCGCCACTTCGATCCGACGGCTCCTACCGAAGTACACACAGACGCCACCGGCGTCGGGCTTGGCGCTGTCCTCGCTCAACGAAAGCCCGGCTATTCAGAATACGTCGTAGCCTACGCTAGTCGCACGCTGACGAAAGCCGAAACTAATTACAGCGTGACTGAAACAGAGTGTTTGGCTCTGGTGTGGGCGCTTGGAAAGTTCCGGCCCTACTTATACGGCCGCCCTTTCGATCTTGTAACTGATCACCACGCGCTTTGCTGGCTCGCCACGTTAAAAGACCCTTCTGGCCGCCTAGCGCGATGGGCCCTCCGCATCCAGGAGTACGACATTCGCGTCGTATACCGCTGCGGACGCAAGCACTCTGACGCTGACGCCCTCTCCCGCTCCCCTTTACCTCCAGAACCGGCGTGCGGAACCACTTGCGTCCACCCCTTGTCATCCCTCGATCTCGACTCGATAGCCACCGAACAACGTCGTGACCCTTGGATCGCATCTCTTCTTGATCATCTATCAGGTACATCCGCCCTTCCTGTACCTCGGTCCCTCCGACGTCAAGCTTTTCATTTCACCATCCGCGATCAACTGCTTCATCGCCGCAACTACGCTGCCGATGGCCGCCGGTGGTTACTGGTCATTCCACGCAGCTTGCGATCGCAAGTGTGCGCCTCTCTTCATGACGATCCGCAATGTGGCCACGCCGGGGTGTTTAAGACATACGAACGCCTTCGCCATCGCTATTACTGGCGCGGCATGTACAGTCGCCCAAATCTTTAGCTATATTTCGCGAGCGGCGATCTTTTCTGTGTATCTTCGCCGTATGACTGAATTAAGTTACAAAAATGGTGAGGGTAAGTGCATGCCCACATACCACATGCCCACGAAACAATTTTTCGGCACTTCGTTCCATCACAGGGCGCTGACACACAGAAAAGTCGCCGCTGCGCGGGATAGTTAAAGATTTGGCCGACTGTACAATTTCGTGCGGAAATTCGTGCAGTGCTGTCCTGACTGCCAGAGACGCAAGTCAACACCTTTACGTGCCACTGGCGCACTGCAGCCGCTTCCATGCCCTGCCTAGCCATTTGATCGCGTCGGCGTTGACCTCTACGGCCCCCTTTCAATGACACCAGATGGCAATCGGTGGATTATAGTTGCTGTCGACCACCTGACGAGCGACGGCGAAACTGCCGCTTTGCCGAGCGCAACCGCTCGGGTTGTCGCCTCTTTCATTTTACGTCGCTTTATCCTTCGACATGGCGCACCTCGAGAGCTCTTTAGTGACAGAGGCCGCGCTTTTCTCTCCGAGGTCGTCAAAGCTCTGCTTTCAGAGTGCCACGTCATTCACCGGAGAACCACAGCATACCACCCGCAGACTAATGGGCTCACGGAACGGTTTAATCGAACGCTGGGTGATATGCTCTCGATGTACGTGGCATCGGACCATAGCAACTGGGATCGTGTTCTCCCCTATGTAACATTCGCGTACAACACCGCGATACAAACAACTACGGGATTTTCGCCTTTCTATCTCCTCTACGGACGCGAGCCTTCCCACACCATCGACACTCTGCTTCCCTACCGTCCTGATGCTTCCGAGTGTCCACCTGTCTCCGAAGCTGCTCGACAAGCCGAAGAGTGCCGCCAGCTCGCTCGCACGATTACATCGCAAGAGCAGCAACGCCAGAAAGAAAACCGCAGCACCTCAGTTCCAGATCCTAGCTATGCCCCAGGGTCTCTTGTATGGCTATCTGTCCCATACCAAACTCCAGGGCTCTCCTCGAAGCTTGTTCCAAGGTATGAGGGGCCTTACACCGTCTTGGAGAAAACCTCTCCGGTTAATTTTCTCATCGAGCCAGTTTCTCGATCGGATGACATGCGCCGGCGTGGACGTGACATCGTCCACGTTTCCCGCCTCAAGACATACCCTGAGCCTCTACCTGAAACTTCTTAGGTCGCCAGGATGGCTCCTTTTTCAGCGGGGGCGATTGTGAAGAAGAAGATGCGCCTTCATCCAGCAGCATCGCCAACGCTCGGCTCGCTCGGCTCGTGTTTCGGATCGCTGCTGTGCCTCTGGATGGTTCTTCACACTGCCTCGACGCTAGCGACCGTAACGTCCTTGAACAATCAATAAACCTCTTCACATCAGGAATGGGAATAGCCTCTGCCCAACGTGTGAAACGATCCACACAAGTTCACACGTACATTTGGCCCTGAGAGTGTGGCAACGGCCCGAAGATGTCGACGTGTACATGGTCGAATCGAGCATCTGGCCCGGGAAACGTCTCCAACGCTGTCACGGTATGACGCTGTACCTTGGAGCTCTGGCACGGGAGACAGTCACGAGTCCATTGTCGGGAATCACGGTTTATGCCGGGCCGTACGAAACGTGCTGTGAGGAGCTTTTGCGTAGCCCGGATTCCCGGGTGTGACATCTCGTGTAGCCATGCGAATACCTCGTGACGGAGGTGCGCGGGCGCAAATGGTCGTGGCTTGCCAGTAGACGTGTCGCAGCAAAGGCTTTCCGTACCTGGCGAGGGGAACCACTGCAGGTTCAGCGACGTCGACGTTTCTTGTAGGCGGCGCAATTCGTCGTCATCGCGTTGAGCAGCCGCCATTATCTTGAGGTCTATTCTTGTGGGCGAGGTTATGGCGTTGACTGGGCTGCGCGAAAGGGCATCGGCGACAGCGTTGTCCACTCCTTTAATGTGGCGGATGTCCGTGGTAAATTCAGATAAGTATGACATCTGCCGCAATTCACGGGGAGTATGGGCGCTCCCCTCAGTACTCAGTGATCGCAAGGCATACACTCTAAGCCGAAAAGGACCAAAAGGGGGGTATGACATTGGTCCTTCAGGGGACTAAATGGGCTGCCACAGATTTTGAACCATTTTTGGACCAACTGCGGGAGTAAATACAGCGGCTCAACTGTTACCCCCTAGCACTTACGCCACTAGGTTTAAATGTTGGTCCTCGTAGAATGCTCCAGGGGGGGCTAACAGTTGAACCGTCTGGACGAATCGAAAAAAAATGGCGCCCTTTTACTAGTCGGTATAGTTCATGGCAATTCCAACTTAATCAACATTGAGGGCCGTAGTATTCGGGGCACGCGCACAAACAAACATACACACAACAACACGCCGACCGCCAGGGCTTTTTTCTGTTCTTTATTTTACACAGTCGAAAACCAGCCATCGGATATATATAGGTACAGTGTCTCGACCTCCCATGTAGTGCCGGTGGGAGACTTCTGTTCGGCGTAATAAAACAATAAATATTGACAGTGCAGTACGTCTAATCTTACTTGGGCTTATTCGTAGAACCGAAGCACAGCGGATCTTTTATTCTGAATCCGCGTAATCTCGAACGCGCCTTCAGTCAGCGAATTCGAATTATCAGCTGGCACTCGATCATGTCGGCAGAACCAGCGTTAGCAGTGCTGGTGCACAACTCCGCACACACAAACATAGCAGCGGCGCTTATGCAGGAATGCCGGCGAAGCAGTGAGGCGCCCGTCGATGCCGCTGTCGGCTACTTGCCGATAACGTCACTAGGCTTACGAGGCGCACGGCTGTACTTACGACCCCCGGCGATCACAACATGCGTCTCCTGAGCAATTTTCGTCGTCGTTATTTTAGACACAAAGGAAAAAATAGGCGGGTGTCCACTGTCCACGGTGTATTACGGAGTGATGCATATATATACATGTATATACATGTATACACCGCCGGCCGCACGATGATTTGTATCGGCACTCGCCTTCATGTTAAATGTTTGACGATGATTGTCGCATGGAGAGAAAGACAGAGTTTGTACTGTATTTTAATCCAGAAGACATTATTTTCCGCGAAACAAATTCTATGCGACGTTTCTTCCGCCTGTGCCGCAACGCACTCACACCGGCCGCCGGCCCGGCTAGCCGGCTTGGTGCCGATGACGTGCGAAGCCTACTTCGTATATCGCTTCGAAGTTGTGACCAGTGACTCTGCGGGAACACGACCGCTGACGAACAGCTTACTTTTCTTAGCGCTGTCGTTGTTCTTCGTAGTTCTTCCTAATTCGGCACATTGAAACTTATTATCCGCGGTGTCCGGGCTCGGAGGCTTGCACTTGTTTGGGCCCGGCAGTGCCGGCAGCTCGATAGGGAAGAAACGCGCCGGAACTCATCCGCTCGCTGTGTGCGCCGGCGCGAGTTGAACTTGCCTCTTATAACAGCTTCGATTCGTTGAATAGTGCTTCGCTTTCACTCTGGCGTACAACCGATATAACTCGTTTTCGTGCTAGCCGACAGGGCCGAGCAGTGCAGCGCGGCAGCAGGCGATCGGCGCGCAGTTACTCTCCCCGTTGGTCCCTTCATTGCCGGGCGTTTGCGCACGACACGCACTGCCACACAGTTACTCCCTGTTGGACGAACCGTTTATCCGTTGGTTTAACGACTGCAGTTAGTCCAAATTTGCCGAATTTCGGCTTAGAGTGTACGTGAGATGTTTGTGGTCCGTTAGGACAAAGAACTCGGTACCTTCCAAGTAGTGCCGGACTGTCGCGTAGACGGCCAACAGTTCGCGTCTGAAGGTGTTGTACCCATAGGTCGGCGAACTCACTCATGAGTCGACTCACTCGGACTCACTCAGACTCAGATAGAGCCGTGAGTCTGAGTCTGAGTGAGTACGGGTGAGTAATATTTTGGTGAGTCTGAGTCAGAGTGAGTTCGGTCGAAGAAAATTTTTGTGAGTGTGAGTCCGAGTGAGTTTGGCCCAGGAAAATTTTGGTGAGTCTGAGTCCGAGTGAGTTCAAAGAGCAAGATGTATTTCTTGAGTGAGCCTGAGTGAGTTCCATTTTTTCTGCCGCCTTATGGTGCTATCTACTTATCTTCAGTATTATACTCAGGCCTACTCACACGAATTCCAAAGCAGTGTCGTTCGTACACCATTTCAGTATTTCGTCATCAGAGGAGCGAATTACGCAGGGGGGGTGCCTTGACCCCCCCCCCTCCCCCCCCACCACCCGCCAACTTTTCCAGAGAAGTTCTTAATAAATGTATCTTATATTATCATCTATTTCAAGAAAAACGACCTTACTGGTTTGCGAGCACTTATAACATATATTTGAAGGTGCTATATCAAACGGCGCCAAGAAGAGCACCGATTACGTCAGATATTGGTGTTAAAGAGCATTGACAGCACGGTCGAAAAAGCTAGTTCTAGGCTAACGGACTCATGAGTCGACTCACTCGGACTCACTCAGACTCAGATCGAGCCGTGAGTCTGAGTTTGACTGAGTCCGGGTGAGTAATGTTTTGGTGAGGTTGAGCCCGAGTGAGTCCGGTTGAAGAAAATTTTCGTGAGTGTGAGTCCGAGTGAGTCGGGCTCAGGAAACTTTTGGTGAGTCTGAGTACGAGTGAGCCCTAAGTGCAAAATATATTTCATGAGTGAGTCTGAGTGAGCTCCGCAAGTTTCGCCGACCTATGGTTGTACCGCTGTTCGGTGGGCGTAAGTTTCCGGGAAAAGAAAGCGATTGTTCGCCATACTCCTTTGATGCATTGCTGAAGTGCAGCACCCACAGCTGCGTCTGATGCGTCGACCATAACGCACTGCGGAACTCCCGGTTGCGGGTAAATGAGGAGCGCGGCGTCGGCAAGACGTCTCTTGATCTCCGGGAAGGCCGCTTGGGCGCCCTCCGTCCAGTGGAGCTCTTTAGTGGCACCTTCGTGTGTCGACAGCAGGAGGTGAAGAGGCTGCAGAATAGTTGCACACTGGGTTATGAAACGGCGGTTGTAGTTCACGAGACCAAGGAACTCACGGAGCTGACGTTTAGTGTTGGGTCGTGGGAACTGCTTGACTGCTTTAACCTTGTCTGGATATTTATTTCCGCAGTTCGAGATGACGTGCCCAAGAAACGTCAGCTCGTGCACCCCAAACTCAGACTTGTCCGTGTTCACTAGTATTCCATGCTCTGGCAGGTGCTGAAACACAGATCGCAGATGCACCTCATGCTCATCTGGTGAGCTGCTTGCTATGAGTAGATCGTCGAGGTATGCATGACAGAAGTCGAGGCCGTGAAAAACGTCGTTAATAAAGCGCTGGAATGTCTGTCCGGAGTTTCGCAAGCCGAACGGCATGCGGAGGAACTCGAACAGGCCGAATGGAGTTGTTATCGCTGTCTTCGGGATGTCTTCTGAGGCCATGGGAATTTGATGGTAGGCACGGACGAGGTCGATCTTCGAGAAAAGTGTCCAACCATACAGGTTGGCCATGACATCGTGATTATGTGGTAATGGATAACGGTCGGGCACGGTTGCTCGGTTGAGGGCTCGATAATCGCCGCAGGGCCGCCAGTCTCCTGGTGTAGACTTTGGCACCATGTGTAGTGGGGATGACCAAGGGCTAGCGGATGGGCGGATTATGCCGAGCTCGAGCATGTGGTCGAACTCCTGTCGTGCTACTTTCAGCTTCTGGGGGGGGACAGGCGGCGTGGGCGTGCGTAAACCGGGGGTCCTGTGGTGGAAATGTGGTGAAAAACATTGTGCTTGACGACACCGCCGGTCTTTGGCGGCCGCGTCAGCTCGGAGAACTCGCGTAGGATAGCCGTAAAACGGGCGGTTCCCGGTGATATCACGAGCGTAGGGGTGAGAGGCGGATGCTTAGATGCCTTTCCGCACACTTATGCTTGTGAGAGGGGATCCTGTATACGCCGGTTGCGTACATCAACAAGCAGTCCGAAGTGACGCAAGAAGTCCGCTCCCACGATAGCAAATTTTACGTCGGCTACCACAAATATCCACCTAAATGTCCTCTTGAAGCCCAGGGCTAGCGAGAGAGAGCGGTGCCCGTACGTCGGTATCGTCGTGTTATTTTCAGCTTGCAACGGCGACGAGCCCGGGCCTTTGCGATCGGCTGGCGACGCCGGCACCACGCTCACTTCTGCCCCAGTGTCGTCCAGGAAGCGGGTGCCTTAATCGCGATCAGTCAGGAAAAAGACAGACGGGTGACTTTACTCTGAGCCGGTGGCACCTGTCGCCCTCAGTGCTGGCTCTGTGCCTTTCCGGATTTCTCGCACGGCGGCACACAGTTCCGTGCACAGCTATTGCGTTAGCATATCGCCCTTGTTGGTACGCGTGAGCGACGCAGAGACGAAGCGTGTTGCTTAGAGTCTCGATACCAACTGACTTTATTGTTCAACTCGGTGGGCTCGGGGACCGATTCCCCTTTCCTCTCTCTCTCCGCGCCTTTGTTCGCGGTGCAGAGGGAGGGAAAGGAATGTCGTTCTGCGACACGCTATACTCGGCGACAGCTTTCCTTGACAGCACTGTGGAAGCTACAGAACCAAAGCGCATGTCTGCTTCCGCGCCAAAAAAATAGTACTGAAGTTTATTGATAACTTTCTCCTTTGCCTTGCTGAAATAAATACTGCTTTATTTATTATGAGACTTAAACAGTTGCGGGAAGTTGCAGGCAAAACTACAGTTATCGTTCACCTTGCAAGAATGCTTTCCTTTTCTTTCCATTTCTTAGACAGCACCACCTTTTCAGCCCACCCGTTTTCCAAGGAAACATGGCGTCCATGACGTCACTGTGCGGCCGAATATGCGCTGTTTAGTTCTCCAAGAAAAATATACTCGTAATAGGACACTAAAATGTGCACTGAACAATCGAAATGTTTCTCCCATTCATAATTTTCAATTATGTGTTTTTCTAAACGCGTTAACGATGCGAGCGAGCAAAACCGAAATCAGCCGCAAACTGCCGAACTACTTGCGGAGCAACACGAATGTGTGGAAGCCCCGCCTCCGTAGCCTTCGCTCCAATGTCAAGATAAGTTGTCGCCGAGTATAGTAGCGCCGCAGCGTCGCGGTGGCGCACTTCAGAGTTCACCACACCCTTCCTCGCTCTAAAAGAGCTTTGTGTGTTGTGCACAAGTGGATGAAATAGACGTTCCTATGCTCTTCGGAGTTCGGCTGTCTGGTTAGGAGACGTGCTATTGTTCTATTAAACCACCTACAGCGCATGTCTGACGAAAGCGACAATTATCCATATTTTCTGGTGTTTTTACGCTTCGTGAGTAGTCCGATGTAATCTAAATTCGGGGTCAGCTGGTCGCTATGGGGACTTAAGCAAAGATGTAACCAGTGAAGACGGTCCTCAAAATTTGGGGGAATAAAGTAGAGATTCTGTGGTGAGCGCCGCAGTTGATCGTCAATTCGATCATGCGGAGGCGCGCGAAAAAAATGAAAGGCATGCGCTGCAACCGGCCCGTGGCTTAACGGGACCAAGCCACGCACTGACGAAAACGTGGCAATAAACGACGCTTAATAGGGGCTTTTTGCTCGTACGTATACTTCTTTACGTTACAGTATTACCGGATACCGGAAGGAATCTGCGCATGCGCGGGCCTTTGCGGAACGTAGACTTTTATGGAACGTAAACTACACGCCGGATAGGCTTTACATTTGCGGCTCTATCTCGCAAATCCACCTTCGTTCGTGGGGACTCGCAATATCCGCATTGCGGAGACTCCAGCCGTCGAGTCAAAATAAGCCGAAGTGCGAGCGCCAATAGCGCTCTGTTTCAGTACCAAAGCTAGAGCGGCCTAGAACACCGAAGCCGTAAACGTGTGAACAAGTGAACAACCTTAAAGCCCCCCGACAGACTGGATAGGTGGTGCCATCTAGCGGACCCAAGATGAACCAGGCAACCACGAAATTGTTATTGCAGAAACATTGTGCATTCTAGTTCTGGTGTATATGCCACGCAGCGGCATTATTACGAATGAGTTACCTTTTTAATCTCTTTTACCTCAAAAACATTAGACGAAAAGAAACGTGTTCATGATTGTGGTTGCACGACGTGTCACAAGATGTCGACACCATCGTCCGGTACCCTTGTATTTCTTCACCCCTTTGCGCATACAAGGATACTGTACACGATGAAAAACTTCTCGTGATTTTGCCGCAGTGGTGATTTAATCTTATGTAAGTTAAATATTGTTTAAATGCAGTTATCGTCACCATTTATTGTTTTTACGAATGGGGAGATAAAACTTTGAAAAACACACGTCCCTGTAACACCGTAAACGCACTCCGGTATTCCGGTAACACGGGAAGTTAAAAAGTATACGTACAATCTAAAAGTCCCTAATTACCACTGGAAACTTGTATGCTCATTTCGCATGAACCATGCAACACAGGAGAGTCCTTCAAATCCGTTATCCCGCCCTATTACATGTACTGCACCAATGTAACTAAAAAAAATAATAAGAAAGCTCATCACCACAGAAAGCTTAGGGATGCCATCATCATGAACGCGCGTTCAACAAGGGTCTGTCGTCTTGTCGCCATGTTCCACGCGAGAGACGGTCTTAATGTAGCATGCTTAAAATAAAAACTTGGAGGGCGCTTGAGCTACGCCTTCAAGAGAAGAACGCGATAGCGGAATCAGGCCTCGTGCGCATCGCCTTCTCAACTGCTAGCCGGGTTTCGGTTCTCGGTGCATGCGCCAACCGTGCCGTTAAGGAAACGAACCATTCTGCGCGTAACATTGGCCGTTTCAAAGTATCCTAGAATGCCCATTGCAAATACAGTTGGTAAGTTCCCACTACGTCATAGTTATTCCTTTTGTGAATCAGTGGAGGGCCCCCTACCCTTCCGTAGGGCAACACGTGAACCTGTGTGGCAGTTCACTTTGTTGATGCTTTTGCTGATGGTGATGATTTAATATGTGTGAGCGCTTTGCAAAGGGTGGGCCTTTAAAACAACCATTCGTTTCGCAATTCACATGCTTTAAAGCCTGGCGCGATTCTACGCTTGTGTTACGATATTACATGCGGTAGGAAGTCTTTTTGCACTATATCACATTCGTGTAATGTTTTTTTCCGAAGCACTTTAAAAGCAAATTTATACCAGATCTGTATTCGGAAGGTTTATTGGTCACTAATGCAAGTAAAATCATATCAGAATTTGAAGCCTACTACAAAGAATTGTTCAGCGCCTCTTCTGAAAACGTAGAGAAATATCTCGTAACACAGTTTTTGCCATTTGTGACTCCTCTAACTGAACAGGAATGTGAATCTATTAGCGAGCCAATCACTATACAAGAAATCGAACTTGCCATTGGCCAATTACCAATGTCAAATATGCCACGACCTGATGGAATGTCGGGCGAGTTTTATAAAACATTGAAATCATTACTGTGCCCTGTACTGCTAGACATTTTTACGCAGAGTTTTAATCTGCAGACGCTTCGTCAATTTTTTACAAAAAGCCATACTGTTCTAATTACTAAATACTCAGACAGAGAAAAACCTCGTCATGTTGACGGCTACAGATCGGTTACATTGTGCAACGTTGACTATAAAATTTTCGCAAAATTTTGCTATAAAATTTGCTATAAAATTTTTGCAAAATTTTTCATCAAACAGACTTCAATTTGCAATGTCAATACTTCTTGGTGTCCATCAGACTTGCGGTCTAGAAGCTCGCTCAATACAAACCAACATACACATCGCTCGCACAGTATTAGAACGTTGTTCATACTCACATGAACAACTGGCAATGCTACAAGTAGACTTAGCGAAGGCCTTTGATCGGGTTTCTAATTTTCTTCTATTTTTTCATCTCGAACAGGCCAACGTTGGGTCCAATATATTTAAAGGTGTAAAACTATGCTACAATGATTGTTCGACCCGTTTGATTGTTAATGGTCACCTGTCAAAGCCTGTGTCGATCCACTCGTCTGTGAAGCAGGGCTGTCCGTTGTCGCCAATGCTTTTTGCTCTTTATTTGGAACCACTATGCCTAAGCGTAATTCGATCTTGCAACATCCATGGTTTTAATGTTTATGAAAATGAGGTAAAAGTATTGGCGTATGCGGATGACCTAGCCTTCTTTTGTACAAATCTTCCTAGTGCAAAAATGGTGGTGTTGACAATTGGGAAATTTGGAACCATTTCTGGGGCACGAATGACCTTTGCTAAAAGTTTGGCATTATGGTTTGGCCCATGGACCTATAAACCAACCCATTTCGAAGGTATTGAATCGTCTTGTGCGCCGCCAAAATACCTTACCGTTTCATTAAATGCATATAAATCAAGCGCACATTACTGGAAAGGAACGTGTACCCAGTGTAAAGCGTTATGCCCAGACGTTTATACCTCATAACCTCTCCATCTTTGGCAGAGCCAAAGCGTAAAATCTGTTTCTGGCAACAAAAATGTTCTACGTACTGTAAATACTTCCTTCTTCCAGAGTTTACATTCAGAAGTTTCACCGAATATTTGCTCCTTTTGTTTGGTCATCAACCTATGAACCAATGAGGCGCGACAACATTTTTATACCAATTTGCGCAGGTGGTTTTCGGTTGGTATACCTCTTTATTAAACAGCTGGAGTCACGTTTTTTTCTATTTTAGCGACTGTGCTCATCCTCTGCTTCGGACAATCCTACAAGTGAATTTCGCCGGTGTTTTACCAAGTTTAGTGGTGTCTACTAATTTTGCGTCACCGCCCTATTTGCAAGGATTCATGCGTGAAGTATACGAATCAGTGCGCTTTCTGACAGCCAGATTCTCCAATGATTATTTATTCTCTTGCCAAAGAAAATATTTATATAATGATATATTAGATATGTTATTTCCGGCACCACTGAACCGCTCGCTATATATTGGGTTGCCTGGACATGACGTGCTTGTACATGTGAAGAAAATGCCCATTTCGCCAGTATCCAAGACATTTTTCTACAAAGTGTTTACGGAAACGTAAAAGCCTGGTTAAGCAGCAAAGGTATCTTTGTATTCTCATTTAATTGCTGTCTCTGTGAAGCTCCAGAAACAATAGAACATTGTTTCATTAGTTGTAAAGACGCCATCCTCTTTTGGGACGTCCTGCAAAGGGCTTTTAAAGAGCAACCTAATTTAAATTCTCATAGCGTTTTATCTCGTACCAGCCAAAAGCAATGCTATGTATGGCATGCTGTTATTCATGGGCATGCACAGTTTATAGAAAACTCGCATGTTAGACAGGTATGCGGAACCAATGGTGTCATTGCGGTCACATTTCGTACAAATGACTACAGCTAAAAGACTTATTAACTACAGTTTCAGCCAAACTGGTATCCGTTGTTCATGAAATGCGCTGCTCTAATACCCTTTTAAAACACAGAGTCGTATGAAATTTGCTTTTTAACACTTATTCTACGTTTGTGGAGGCAGCCTTGAGTATTTTGTACGCTATGTATATACTGTCAGGCGTGATGCTACGGGCTGGTTATCTTCGCAATCCTGCACTGGTATCGAATGTTTATTGCAATAGCAATTATATGGACACTCTCGCCTGCTTTTTGCCGTCGGCGATAGCGTCGCCGTCATGCCCCGTATATGTATATATATTTATAAAAAGTCACAACGAAAAGCACTTTCGCACGCGCGGAATCGAACGGGCGACCTCTCGCTCCGCAGCGCGGGGCGTTAACCACTCGGTCACTGAGGCGCACGTCCTTCAATGTACTAACGGCGAGCTATTTATATACACCATTTACCGCTGGCGAAATGCCGATCAGAGGGGGTATATCAGCGTGTTTCCTGCATTACCAGCGACATGGCGCGAAGAGCGTGCTCAGCGCCCCGCTCGTTGCGATGCGTGCGCTGCGTACTTTCCCTACGAAGCGTAGTCGCCCGCGTGCGCTTATCTTGAGGCGGGGGGCAGTTTGTACATCGTGTGCTTTCATCGGAAAGGTTGCGTGTCAGTTACAGAGCGCACAAAGGTCACTTCGCTCACTGCAGAGGCCGCTTTTTCAAAAGGAGCGCGCTGTTCAAACACAGTGAAATAACAACTGTGACACTTGTTAGTTCCCGCTCGTTTGAGCAGCGCGTTAAGTGTCGAGCTGTGAATGTTGTTAGTTCGCGCTCGTCATGTGCGTGTTCTTTTCGCGCGTCCTTTGTGCTCCAGCGGCGCGCTGCATGTTTGGATCTGCTTGCCGTTCTTCGCAGGACATTCCAATTTGTTGCTAATGAATTCATTGCTTCGCCCTTGCGGCGAAACCAGGCCCGGAAACTCAGCGCTAGTTTCGGTTTCAAGGAACATGGACGCTCGTAGCGGTTGCCGGGCATCCTAAAATCTGGTTGAACGAAGTGAGGTTGATGTGGATGTTCGCATTTATTTGCTTTCGCAAGTCTTTACACATAAGGAAAATTGACTTCACTGTAAACAACTCTTCTTTTGCTCATTTGTCTTGTTTCTTATTTTGTGAATTTTGAATCAGGCGAAGCGCGGGAAGTGGTTGACTTGAATTCGTAGCGCTTGCCTCCGGTCCTCCTTGCCACTCGCTCAGCGATATCACAAGTTGGATCGCGCTCAGTTATCTTGCTCGGTTGGCGTGCCAAGTACGGGAACGATAAAACAAAGTTGTGGCGTGCAGAGAAAGGAAGCCGCCGTGAGCTACGCCGAGCAAGTCAACCATGCATAAGACGAAGATGGCTAAATCGGATGTCACATGTTTTACGCGGCTCTGCGGTGTGTTAACCCGGGGATTTCCAGTTCCGAGAAGGTTTTTCAGGTTTCCCAGTGGCAACGGGTGAGCGCAAGTATTTGGGCCCATTATTTCAGCAGGTATTGATTTTGCATAAGTACAAGAGTAAACCTAGTTCTCTGCAAGCCTGACTGTACTGACATAAGCGCAGTGTCGCTATACTAATGGTCAAGACGACAACGTACCCGGTGTCGACAAAATACGTTTAATGAAAGGCTTGAATGGGTGTTGGCTCGGCTACATAGTTTTTCATCTTTGACTTTTGGCATGTAGCTCAAATGATGTGAAGCAATTTTAGGCTGCTTCCATAATTGCTAGCGAACACGCTCAAAGGACGACATAGAAAGGTGACAGGATTTTAGGCTCCTTCCTGTTCATGAAATTCCTGTAGCCAGTTTGAAACTTTGTGGTTCTTTACTTCTAATACTGTCACTGAAATACATGTGCTGGACTGAATGCTTCTAGAAATCGTTACAGGGAATGTCGCTGGAGCCAACGTTTTGACAAGTGAACTTTTCTTCGTCAAGGCAACGCTGCCGCCCTGACGAAGACAATTCAACTTGCCGAAACGTTGTTTTCAGCGACGTTCTTTCTTGAAGAACTTCTCATCGCTTCAAGCCTCTTTGTTCCTCGGAACTTCTGCCTTGTTTGGTAGTCAAATTCTGTAAGAAAAATATGTGCGCCGTCATTACAAACGTGACTGAGTCAAACACGACGTGTCCGGCTCGTGATTGTTGATAATTTTCACATTGGTTCGGATATTCTGGGTCCACTGTTTGCTCATTATGTTCATATTTAAGTTGTTAATTATAGCTGCTTTTATAGATTTACACTTTCACACTACGCGTATGTTTTTTTTTATACGGAACATGCAATAAAAAAATAATTTTATTTGTGTCGATCGAGTTTTGTCTAACTAAGCAATCGGTCCGCTTAAGTTTCGCCGCTTCAGAACACATGAACAAAATTTAAAAAAAATTGCTAACGAAATTTTACGAATGGCCGCGTCGCCCAAGCGGCCAGCGGACCTGAAAGAGGGCACGAACACATTCCGCTTGCATGCGAAGTGGGAGAGGAGAGCTTCCGCCATGCTTCCGCGGCAACCCTCCCCTCTCGGTTTTGCGCCCTTTCCCTCTATTTGGTGACCTCACCAGTGACGTCATGAAAGAAATGTTCTGTTTGTGATTTGTTTCTAGTTGGATGCCCGTCAGCCGCCAGTAGTAAAAGCGGCGCTGCCGCTGCGTATCAGCATGCGAGAGCGCGTCACATGGGAGGTATAGGTAGTTTCCGCCCTCTGGCGAAACTGTGACTTTTTTGTGTAGCGCGGTGTTTTCAGATAAACGGTGAACATCGGAATCAGTTCTGCGCAGGGGCTGATCTCAAGCCCGATGACGCACATGCGTGAGGGCGAGGAGGGTGTGCGAGCCGTTTTTTTTTCTTTTTTTTTCTTTTTTGGTGCGGCCTCGAACGAAGGCAGGCAGTTGCGTGGCTACGCTTATTCTCGGCTGTCTGTCAGCCACAGTGTGGTTCCTTATTATTATTTTTTCTTCTTGGGCGTGAGCACAAGTTCGCTCAAATAAAGCCTTTCCTTTTGTCGCTGTTTTTACGCTGCTCGTACCTGCCTCCTGCAACCCTTTACTGGTACGTGACAATACATTAACCTGATTTGTAATAAATACCATGAAAGATGATAAAAAGTGTGGCTCTGTGGTAGAACACCTGCTTGCCACGCAGGCTGCCTGGGTTCGATTCTCAGTCGCTCCCGAACATTTTATTACTTATTTTATTTGCATCTTTTTCAAATTTTCGCTCACGGACAAGACGATCACTTTTCGCTCACAGCCAACGAAACCGTAACCGACGCCGGAATTTCTGCGAAACAAGCACTTTAACGCTATCGCGCTGAGACCGTCCTATACTGCGCTCACCAGGGAGATCTTGTCCTTGAACTGTTTGATGATTGCTTCCACTGAGACTCCCGTCACCTTGTTCTTGCGAGCGGCCCTCTCGAGCTCTTCCCTGGCTTCGTCGTACTTCCCCATTGCAAGGAGCCATCGTGGCGATTCGGGAATAAAACTGGGAGAGAGTATGCAGTCAGGTAATTGTGGGGATGAACTAATCACAGCATGCTGAGCGTTTTTTAGGTGATACAATAATTTCAATTAGCGTGCGCGGCAGACACTCTAATTTTATCTCTTGGTCTGGATTACTGGAAAAGGTATACGTTACCGGCACGGCAACTGTATATGCACAACTGACTGATTGCGATATTTCCCTAATTAGTAGCACTGACAACTGGGCGAGTTGGTACGGATGCATGAATTTTTTGAACGGCGCGACAACTTAGACGAAAAAATACGATAGAAACAAAATATAAATCATTCATGCATCAGCTGTCCCTCAATCGCGCTACAGGATAAGGAAATCTTGTACCTTAATGGGTAACATGCTTTGGTTTTTTTGTTTGTTCTTTTGCGTTGTGTGTAGCCACGTGTGTATATATATGGTGTGTGCTATTGAATAAATTTCTGTTGTGAGCGGCGCTTGTGTTCGTGTGTTTCTATCGTATTTTTTCGTCTAAGTTGTCGCGCCGTTCAAAAAATTCCCTAATTAGCTTTTGAATTAGCAGCTTTACGCCATTTCTTTAATTTACCAACTGTAGCTAGTGTGTAAGTTCGAAAGGCCGTACCTCTTTTGAACGAATTCTCAGGATGATGCCATTTTCGTTATAGTTACTTTCAGAGCATATACGACAAATCTTACTGGCTGTACAGTTACTTTAACAGTTCAACTCTTAAGGCAGCGATTTGGCAAATAAGTAGGTGCAATGACAATAGGCATTTTAACCGCCAGTTTGTCGGTGCTACATTGCTTCAGCAGGGAATGCCCGTGGAACCTTTAGTGTAAGGCGGGGCAAAATGAGACGCGGGGCAAAACGCGACATCTTTACCTTGCCGCCCTTTATAGAAAATTCAAAAAAAGGTATTTTTCCTTGTTTCTCTTTTTTCAGCAACAGGCGCTGGTAACTGTCCATGTTTTTTGGTGAAAAAATTTGCGATTCCTCGCAGCGTTCACGCGGGAAATTTGCGCTGCTGTGTTTAGTGTGTTGGTTACCCACAAAAAAGTGGCGAAATTCTGCTCGGCAAACTTTTCGGATCCGTCCTTGAAGGCAATCCAGCGTCAGTACAACTAATTAAGAATTTATGCTACTTTATAGTGCTCGCTACATGCAACGACAAGTTTAGTTCATTTTGTGCCGTGGGCCAAAGGCGAGATTTTTCGGAAATTGGGAACGTGTTGGGGGGCCAAACGCTATAAAAAGGCATTGAACTGGCTTAAGAAGTGTGTTGTGAAGTGAATAATTTATTTACGCTTTCTATATATATCATATTTATTTGTTTAGGATGGTGCGTACGTATACATGACCATATGATCTAGAGCTTCTTGGGAAGAAAACCACACGAAAAAAGCACTGAATGCTGTTCATAACAAGACTTACTCCGTTCGCGCTGCATCGAGGCTGTTCCGTGCTCCAAATGATGCTCTCGAGAGACGCACGAAAAAAAGGAAGAATTTCGAAGCCAAGCCATTCGCAAACGCGTGTTGGGATCGAAAAAAAATTTTTTAAGAAGAACAAGCGACGCAGCTCTTGCTAAACGCAACCCGTTTAACGTCATCGCCTCACAAAACAGGATGACGATGTTGAAAGCCACGAAACGCCCATGCAGTTCCGCATCAAAACGGCAAAAGGAAGCGAAGAAGATGCCTGAGAATATATCCAGCCTCCATTCGTTGAATAAGTTTATGAAGTGCAAACGTTCGACAAAGGGTAGCAAGAGCACAAAGAAAAACTGGCGTGTTTGATCTGGAAGGAGTTTTGGAGCAGCACAGCGCCGGGTTCCCTCTGAATTCAGTGCATGCAGGGCAAAGACTGGGCGCATGAAGACTGCGTGGTGTCCCACGAAGTGAACTTGAACTGCTTCTACTGCAAGAACTAACGGGTTGAATTTTTTCAAGTCATCAGCTAAATCTTCAAGTGCTCCGCACTTCAAGATCCAGCTTTGCAGAGCAGGCTGCCATCACTGTTGCATTGAGGGACGGTGTAGATGGCACAATTTATTCAAACTCCAAGGCAGCTCATGTGTACATGGCGGCTCCCCAGGTCCTACAGATCATTACAAAAGCCAAGGAGCTAAAAAATGACTCATTGGTCTGCTTTCCTGCGCACCTTATAGAACCATTGAGGGTGGCTCGCTCAATCCGAACGAGGAGGCACACTCGGATCCACGAGGTTTGACTGACCGTGTGCCGGGTAACGCGTCATCTCTTGGGCGACCCAAGCCTCTCTGCACGTACAACGAGATATGCAAGCACCGCTATCAGAGTGCTGCCCCTGCCACACTCCTCGCTGTGCAGGGCCCAAGCTGTCACTCTCAGACTGCTACAAACAAGCACCTACCCGAGCCCTGCGGCACTGCACACAATAAACCCCGAACGGTTCCCAAGCCCGGACTGCCCCCTCTGTGAAAACAACTCTTGGCATATCTTAGTCAGCCGCTTCTTGCAGAAGCCGTTGAATCTGCTAACTGTTGACGATCGTTTCGACATAAAGAATTCTTCCATTGTTGTTTCCTTTTTCAGAGATAACCATTCAGTAGTCAATATTTTATCTGTGGACGTCAAATATTTATATTACTCGATAGCGCACGATTAACTTTTTCGTAGTGTGATGACGTGCATCGAAGAAAATGGCGAGTTAGATTTTCGCAATGGTATTGGGATGTCTTCAGAAGGATTCTTATCCCTTCTTGAATTTTACCTAAGTGCAACTTTTTTTAAAGAAAATAAAAGACCGCAATATGCAAAGCAACACCCGACCTTTGTAGAATGCAGCATTGGTGTGGTCTTCAAGATTCCTCTCTCTTGTGGCGAAGCGTATGTCGGCCTGTCAGGCCCCTGTGTTAATGAGTGCCTTAAAAACATGAGTGATTCCTGCCGACTGGTGCAGTTTAGCTGAACACTGAAAAAAGTGCAAGTGTTGTTTAGATTGACCCCTATTTTAAAGAAGAGCCGAGACACCACCGCCCGGGAATTATCGGGAGCAGTTTATATGCAGTCATTGGTTTCGCAGTGAATTAGTGTTCCTTCTTAACCTTGCTTAGTACTGAATTTTCTGTTTTGGATGCGCTACCATGAGTGCGCACGGTTGATCAAGTTGTGGTGGTTACTGCGCGTGGGGCACCCGTATGTCCTTCTGGGCGATACAGAGAGTGGAGCGACGCAGTAAATGATATCAGCTACGCAGTGTAGCGCTTTGTCCTGTTTTCTTTCTTTTAGCGTCGTTTCGCGCTAAACAAGCAGTATGTTGCCTCTGTGCGTATGTTTGTGCGTTCAAACCTTCCCTACAACTAAAATACCCTTCTGATCGGTTCCGATGTTATTGCCTTGAGATATCACTTCATTTAAGATATTGGAGTCTTGAGAATAATGCAAACTTAAACTCCGCATTACGGAGAATTGGGGATTGACGAAAGGTAAATTCCAAAAAACACCGTATTTTCGCCAAAAATTAAGCTCCGAAAAACACCCTCTAGATTTCAAGAAAAATAAACTCCAAATACACGGAGCCCAACGAATAACTCAACATATATATGGAAAATTACAGCCTGTTGAATCGCGTCTCATGATTTACATGTGCACCGCTTAGTGCGCAGTATTCGGGTTCCAGTATCCTCATTGTCGCGGTCACATAACTGCGTGAGTTGGTTGTGTTTAGCCCTACGCACGTTGTTTACCTCCTTGTTGCCTTTACGCACTTTTCATAAACGAAAGAAAATGTTTCCACGTCGAATATATTATGGATGCGGTTGATTTTAATCCTGCCTCCAGATTCCCCTTTCACAAGAAGCGCGACTTCATAATGTAACAGAGGAGGGCACGCGCCGCTCGCACCACTGGCTTCGCGTGAAAAGGAAAGCACTCAGTATAGAATCGTTAAGCACATATTAGCTCCGCGTATGCGATATGATGGGATGATTGCCATAATCGAACACCCAACCACCACGAGCATCCTGTATGTACTTACAACCAGTTAATGACACTGCCGAGGGCAGCAATTGTGATGACGCTCTGGAAGATCACCCAGTCCCGAAATAGCCAGGCAAGACCCGTCAATGTCAGCAGTCCCGTCGTCCAACCGCCAGTGGAGATTAGCGAGCCCAGAGCCCGGTGGCGTGCCGACAACACTTCCATCGCTGCGTCACAATCGTAGCCATCATTGTTCGAGCGAATACCTCACGCACACTCTACTTGCAAAATTTACAATTTTGCAAACGTATTTATACTCGCAAACTTAGACGAACACACATAAACACATGAACTAGCATATACTAGCATATATACGTAGCTGCTGAACCCCCCCCCCCCCCCCCCCCGCCCCCCCATCAAATAAAAAAAAAGAAAAATCTGGATACGCTGCTGTCCTATGGCTACTGTTAAACAAAGAAAGGCAAGGTGTCGTGAACAATAACAGAATCATCACGTAAATGCTAAAGTTTGCCAATGACCTGTTCAGACGTCTATATAGTTGCGCCATAATTGCACTGGTTGCTATCTGTAATTCATATATACTATGAGCCTCATCAGTATTATCAAAAAAAAAAAAAGACCACGGCTAGCTTTGCATGTCGCTGTTCTTACAAGGCTACAGACACAGTACAGCTGTATTCATGTTATTCGATGGTTTTGCTAAGGTTTTGCTGTAGTTTTGCTAGGTTATGTTATATCAAGTCTTGCTAAGTTCGGCAAGTCATATTTGACTTCATTTCATTTATTGATTTGCATTTGCGCACGCATGTACAGCATAGTGGTACATGGAGGTGGATGAGGAAAAAAAAAGCCGCACAAACGTGGCTTGATGGAAACCTCACCGCCTTTAGTAATGTATGATTACTACATATGGTGAAGCACATAATGCACTTTGAATAATACACTAATACAGTGACCATAAAGTCTCACAGTTATACAATGAATAGAAAAAAAAAGCAATTGCTCAAGGGATTACACCACTCAGACAAAGGGTAAACAAAATAGATATCTATTTGACAACATGCAAGAAAACTAAGAAAATACATATCACTCATTAATAACTTCCATAAAACATTCTAGAGAGGAGAACGCATTAAAGTTTTAAATGTTGACAATGTTAAGTGCTGTAATTTATAGTCTGCTTCATTTTATGAGTTAAGTAGTCTAGGGCGATTATTACACAGCATTTGATAAGCATAGTTCATTCTAAAGTGCGGAACCTTCCGTACTTCTGGTGTACGCGTGCTATAGCGGTATGAATTGACAGATAGATTGGCAGGTGCTGCCAATGAGGTATTGTTACGCTTAGCACTAAAAAAATATTCGCGTAAAAGTCTTGTTTTATAGATGTTAATGCCTTTAGTTATGTTGTATTTCGAAACAGGTTTTCGGTATGAGCCATATACGGTATATGAGCGACGGTACTTATTATTTTATTCTGCATACGAAAGAATTTAAGTTAAACTGAGTCGTGGTGCCGCATACTAGATGCCCATAATAAATGCGAGATGAATCATTATAAATTAACAATTTTACAGAGACAGGTAAAGTATACCTGTTACGACTTAAACACCTGTTATGCGGCTATGTTTTTGGAGCACTGAGCGTACGTGGTCGTCCCATTGCACAGTATTTGTAAAATGTACCCCTATAGCACCTTTATAGCACGCCTAAGTTCCATACTTGTAGATCTATACACTAATGCTTCATCTGAGGGAAGACTGGTATGAAAAATTACAGCTTTTGTTTTCGTCATATTTACCTTTAAACAGTTTTCTGCAGATCAGTAGGAAAGACTGCGCAGGAAGCCATCGTACATAAATATCAAGCTTTAACGTTTATATTACAATGGTCATGCTGCATAAAGTTAGGCAATGTAAGTGAATTCCCGCTTGTTCTGCCTGTATTCCCGCTGCTGATGTCCTCTTTCCAGGTCATCCTTGGCTCGTCGTTTTGCTTCCTGACTAGCCCAGTATTCACTCTCCGTCGACGCTTCTTTTCCGACATGGCTTGGACTCGCCATTCTCTTCGCGCAGCTTCTTCCTCAGGAGTGCGTCCTCTCTTGGGTCTACCCACGGTGACTCCAAGCTTGCATCCGCGGCACCGAGGTAGAGCACCAGCGGGGACGTCACGATCATTCGGTGTGTAGTGGGCGCACACCCCGACTGCAACCAATCGCACCGATCCCCGCTCCTGCGCATTTTGGCGCGGTGACACGGGTAGCTATCGGAGGCCACGTGCTGAGCTGTAACGTCATGGAGGAGAGCGAGCGAGAGTGTTTCATCTATAGACCTTATGCAAAATCTTGGGCCATCTACCGGCCACCGTGTTCATTTCCACCATGTGGAAGGCTAAGCGTGCTCCACATGTGCACACGCGAAGCGCATGTATCAACATGTGGCGGCTAAGAGGAATGGACGATGCTGACATATTTTCGCGCGCCATGTTACTCATATAGAAGAAATTGGGACGCTAAAGGAAGGTTTGCAGGAAACTAAGCTCCATCTTATTAGGTTTCATCGCAGCAGACGAGAAGAAGAATAACGTTCTGTTGCTCCGGCTACTGCTTACGACCAAAGCCGTGTTTACGTTCGCCGTTCATAGTAGATGTATGTGACAGCATCGACGCTCATCAGAGAACACTCTTTCGTTTCATGCCGAAACGAGACAGTTTTCACGGTGTGTGCTTGCAGGCAGAGAAACACCGGCATTGTGTACGACCTTCAAAGATGCATCGCGGTTACTCGGACATGCCTGCGCTGCTGTTGACAACATAACTTTGTTTATTACATTGCGATAACAATTACATGTTAGACAGGTATAGCTCCATGTTAGACCGGTAGCTCGTGTGCGTCATCGATTCAAAGCGAACGGACCGATTGTGCTGGAGCGTGTTGTTTTTAGCTTGTTTTCGAGTGAGAAGTTTAAACAAGGTATAGCGTTTGGCGGGATGATTTGAGAGCGTATTGCTTCCCTATGCGTACTTTTCAAGCCTTTCATGTCCTATAACTGCTAAATTCAGAGGGCGGCCCGGGTGTACTGACCGCTCCCCCCCTCCCTTAATTTTTTTTAAAAATTTATACCCAAAGATGAGCACATATCAGGTTCTCCTAAAAGCTCATTCCCCTTCGCAAAAATCCTGTATGCACCCCTGGGTGCTATCATGTGTCAACATATGCTTCAAGTGTGGGGCACTTTTCGTATGAAACCGAAAAAATACTGTTCCGAGAAACGTGTTACATTCGACTGTGGGTACGGTTGCTTAAACGCTGACGTCGTTTCGCAAGCGTACAGTCGGCGACGCAAAACTGCCTTGCTGTAATGGGTTGAAATTCCAAGGATCCAGTAAGCCTCGAAAGCGACTACGTGAACGAGAATATTATTAGCGTATCGCGTTCTTTACGAGGACATGTAGGAATGATACTGCATAAAATACCAGCTATTCGGCACCTACTTCTTGGAGCATCTAACAGTTTTCATATTCACTTTTCACGTGCGAGAAATTCGGAAATTCTCTTTACTTTAATCGTACAGTAATTCTATACATAACTTACGCCACAGACTACAGCAGCCAAATATTTTTTAGTTTAAAAACTAAAAGAGGACAACGTTTTAAAAGCGTATCTATCTATCTATCTATCTATCTATCTATCTATCTATCTATCTATCTATCTATCTATCTATCTATCTATCTATCTATCTATCTATCTATCTATCTATCTATCTATCTATCTATCTATCTATCTATCTATCTATCTATCTATCTATCTATCTATCTATCTATCTATCTATCTATCTATCTATCTATCTATCTATCTATCTATCTATCTATCTATCTATCTATCTATCTATCTAGCCGCCTACGACGAAGTGTCTGCATAGCAGTACGCTGTTCCGAGTGTCTCTTGCCTTTTTTGCGCAATAATATGTGAACCTCGGGAAGCCTACCACTGCGTTCATCGGCGATGAACAAGGACCAGTTCGGATATCTGCCAGGTCCTGCGGCGTCCGCGACGGCCACGTCCAGAAAGCCGGCGGGCCCTTACTGCGACAGCGAGGACACTAATGTCTACTCACTGACAGGCGAGGGGCCATCTGACGACGACTTCGAAATTGTGACGAGCCGAAAGGCGAAGAGGCGTAACTCCAGGGCCTCTTCATCTGCGAACATACCGAATGAAGGAGCGACGCGAAGGTCCGAGGTCAACACCATCATTTTCGTTCCTGTTGACCTCAACGGCAACATGAAGCGCCTCAACAGGCAATCTGTTTCGGCGCTGCTCGAGGGACTGGTGCCAGATGAAATCATCGACATCCGAGTGAACCCGCGTAAGAACGTCATGACGATTGATGTTTCGCGTGCAACCGCACTGAACACACTACGAAACGTCACAGCGCTGGATGGAATCAACGTCCGCTCCTACATCCCAGTGGGCTCCAACGTCGTCTCCGGCGTCATCTACGCCGTTGACGCTGCGATTCCCAGCTCCGACTTGTGTGGCCTGGTCAAACCAGCCAACGAAGCTACCATCATCGCCAAGGTTGCTCGTTTGGGTACCTCACGCTGCGTGAAAATAGATTTTAAAGGCAACTCTCTACCGTCCTGTGTAAAGGTGGGCCACTTCCGACATTATGTAAGACATTTTGTGCCGAAACCACTGCAATGTCACAACTGCATGAAACTAGGCCACGTGAGAACCGCATGCGAAAATAGGCGAGTATGTTCTCGCTGCGCTGAAGCCCATTGCGCCGACGATTGTATAGCCAATGTCCTGAAGTGTTCAAACTGTAATGGACCTCACGAAGCTTCCTCAAGAGAGTGCCCAATAATGGAGAAGGAAATTGAGGTATTGAAATAAATGGCAAGGGACCATACATCACATCGCGAGGCTGCCGAAACCATCAGAAAGCGGCGACATCGGCGCCGAGGTTCTTCTAAGAAAACCAATGCCTCTGCATCTACAGCGCCCCTTGAACGCCCTGCTTCACTGGCTTCCTTGTCAACCGGACCCTTCACGGCCGGTACGAATTCCTCTTGGCCTACATTACCGAAGCCACAGTCCCACGGATGCGTGACGGCCGGCGTAAACGACCGCACTAAGGAAGGCATGGGCACATCTGACGCAGCTTGGCCTTCGTTGCCGAAGTCAAAGCGACATGCAGAGTTACTGTGTACGGCGGTAACAGTGAACACTGAATCAACGACTGACCAACTGCCTGAAGAAGACAAAGCAATCGTCATAGCTCTTCAGTCACTCCTGGACACTCTTTCCGTGATCGTCGGCAAGCTAAAATCACCATACGCTCAGTCCGTAAAACAGGTGCTCGATGGTCTACGTCCAGTACTAGCAAGACTTCAGTAGGCACCATTACTCGTCTACCTACAGTGCTACGTCATGCGCCCGAGATCCTGCGCTCAATACTATGGAACGCAGCGGTGTTCTTTTTATGCTCTTTTCTTTCTATCTCCCTATCTTTTAATCCCTCATTCCCCTTCCCCCCAGTGTAGGATAGCAAACCGGACGCGCGTCTGGTTGACCTTCCTGCCTTTCCTTACTTTTCCTCTTCCTTCCTTCCTTCCTTCCTTCCTTCCTTCCTTCCAGACAGTATAGTGAATGGGATTTATACCAAAATTGGTACGGCATAACATGAATGCATGACGAACATGAGTGACTGGTCATATCATGAAAATCTTGATTAATTTGTCATAAGCGGTACGATTTACACGCCATGGCCCTTGTGGTCCTGTGGCCGTTTCCTTAACTGGACGTATCCAAAAATGGCTATGATGAGACATTTCTGCATGAGCAACATAAATGAAAGGTGGTAATATCAAAATCATGACGTGCATGTCGTGTACAACATGATTTACATGCCACGCTCATGGTGCGCTGACGGCCGTTTCGCTAGCTTGATATACACCAAATTTGGTATTGCGTGACGCGACTGTATGACGAAGATAAATGAAGTGGTAATATGGAAATCATGACATGTCATGTGCAACATGACTTGCATGCCACGCTCATGGCATGCTCGCGGCCATTTCGTTAGCTTGATATACACCACATTTGGTATTGCGTTACGTCACTGCATGACGAACATAAATGACAAGTGGTAATATGGAAATCATGACATGTCATGTGCAACATGACTTGCATGCCACGCTCATGGCACGCTCACGGCCATTTCGCTAGCTTGATATACACAAAGTTTGGTATTGCGTGACGTGTCTGTATGACAAACAAATGACAAATCACAAATTGAAAATCATGAAATCTGTTGTGTCATGTGACCCCTGGTGCCATGCAAGCACACCAGTGCGGCAAACTTACTGTACATGCCACTGGGTGGAGCTAGGCCTCCACTATGCCTGTTTCCCACAACCAACCCGGCGTGGCCATGTCGGTCATGTGACCCGTGCCTCACTAGCCAATAGCCGTTCTTCCCCTTCCTTAAAACCGTCTGCAATAAACGCGAGAGAGCAGTCTTCCGTCAGTCTCGCCTCAAGTCGTCTCTGCGTCGTCACTGACGCGTCCTCCCGTCGGCCTTCCGCGGGTTACGCCGCGCTCTCTGCCCTACAGAACAAAATCCATGACATCTACACCATGATTTACATGCCACGCTCATTGTGCGCTGACGGCCGTTTCGCTCGCTTGATAAACAAGTTCGGTATTGCATGACGTGACTGTATGAAAAACATAAATGACAAGTCGCAATATAAAAATCACCACATGCATGTCATGTACAACGTGATATACATGCCACGCTCATGGTGCACTTCCGTCCAGATATAGGTCCAAACATAAATGACAGGTCGTAACATGTAAATTATGATATGCATGTTATGTACAGCGTGATTTGCTCCTTGCTGGCTGCTTCGTATTACATCGATTTCCACAATGCGTGGGATCTGCCGGCTTTTTATTTAAAATTAGATGCACAGTACATCAGGATACGGCCGGTCCCTTATGAAAACATGCTTTGAAATGAGTCAACAGCACTTTTTTTATTGCGTAAATTTGCCCTACGGCATCAATACATTTTACACAAAACTGTGTAGCTGCGTTTCCTCCATGAAGTCCAGAAGAGACCTATGGTTCGGACCCTTACTCACCGTCATCGCTGCGCCTAGTCGTTTCGCGCGCTAAAGGCTTTTCCCAAGCAACCTACACTACACGCAGTTAGCAACGCTTCATTCGCTACACTGAAAACGAGAGAGACAAAATTTATAACCGAGCGCATAGCTTCCCTCTAAACGACGGCACGCCTATACATGTGGCTCGGTGACAAACTTGTACCTTCGTTCTCGTTGTGAGGCCGTTCTTTGCACGTAATAACTGTCAACGCAGTGTGTAGAAATGCCGGTAACGTGTACAGGCCCTTACACACACCTCTTACGTTTTTATGCCCCGATTGATTACTATCGAAGCAGATGTAAGAAAGAAGTTATAGCAGCGACAGCAATACGATTCAGACACAAGCCTCCCCAACATGGCGCCGAATCGGCAGCTTCATCAAGCCTCCGACAGATGACAGCAATTTTGCATAATGTCTATAGAGTTTCATACTATAAAACCTAGAGGGGATTCTGGCGCTAGTGTCTGTGCGGGGTTCCATGAGCGCCGCTTCAATCACTGTACCATGGGTAGGATGGAAATAGTACAAGCATCGGTTCTGCTTCGACTGACTTACGTTCTGAAGATTCGTCGCGCCTGCTTGCCGAGTGTAAAACAAAGTGGTATGAAGTTATTTCCAATGAAAACTTGCTTCATTTTTTCGTATGTAAAACTTGCAGAAAGTTGGCGTGACCGTGAGATTCAAGCGCAAAAAATCACCGCCCAAGCACTCCCTACAAATGGTTAACCAGCGAAGCTGAAATGTGCGGCCCCGGTGTTTAGCAGTGGGTTTCAACCCGACGCTGCCCTGAAGCCTTCCACAATTATCGTTGCCAGGTTTTGGTCGAACCACTGGCGGTCACACACGTCGCAGCCGAAGCCAAAGTGCCGCTGGAGAAACTATCGCCGAAAGCAGGCGTTCGCCCCGGCGAACGCGTTCCCGCAATCATCACGTCGACGCTGTTTTCCCCTCAACGCCGCTTCTTCGGCGCGCCGTTGCTGCAAGCGTTTGACATCGCGAGCCAACTCGGCGGCGTGGTTTGCAGGATCCGCCCGTCACCGGCGCTTGCATTCCCGTTCGCGATTTAACGCGGCTTGGAAGGCTGCCGGATTGTCGGTACGCAGTTGCTGCCGGCACTCGGCCTCGCGGGCCTGTTCTTGTGCCCGGACTGCAGCATCGGCCCGGCAAATGCGAGCTCTCTCACGTTTCCCTCTGTCGTCGCTCTTCTAAAGTTGTCCGCTGTTCGGGAGTTTGTAGGATCCGTGGCTTACCCATGTGGAAGCTCTCAGTCGAAACTGATGCGCGCGTGCTCAGCGCCACGGCTGCGACGGGATGGACGACGTCACTCACGGCCCAGCCAATGGCGCGCGAGCTTGGGTACGACGCTCAGAACGACGTAACTCATAGCACAGCCAATGGAGACCGCTTGTGACACAGATGTCGAGCGATTTTTCGTTTCTCCTAGCCATATACAGCTTTCGCTGCAAAAGATACAAATTTAACTACCAGGATATTATGCATTGCTCTGCGATCGTATTCCAGATTTGACATTGCCCAATAATGAATTATTTTGTGACAACACTTGAAAGCGAACACGTGCCTTTTCCCCTCAAAAGTACACTTCATCTATTTATGGAAATAAAAAGAATTCGGCAGGTCCCACGCCTTGTGGGAATAGATTTCACGCGAAGCAGTCGGTAAGTAATTGTCTGGGCTGAATATTTGGCTTTGAGGCAAGTGTTACGAGGTAGATGAACAGGCTTTTAGTACGTGCAGTAGATGTGAGAGGGCTTACCAGAAACGTCGACTGCACTGGTGTTTAAATAGTAACTTATGGTCTGACAGGACGTGAGCACTCACGTTAGAGAACTGACGTCAGTATTATCGAAATGAAGTGCACTTTACGGTGCGATGATGTGAATATCACGCGTAGCTTTCGTTAGCATATTCCTATAGGGTCGAGCAACGCTTGAATATATATTGCTGAATCATAGGAACACAAATGTAATGTTTATTAGACTGCTATAACAGCGGAGCCAACACTGGAGCCACTATTGACGTTGCACCGACATTACGCCTGCATAGGGTCTTTTTCCAAAGCAGTTCCAAAAGCTGGCGTGGCTCTGTACCAGAACACCTGACTGCCACGCAAAATGTGTGGGTTCGATTCTTGCAGGGATTCAGATTTTTTTCTTTGCATTCATCGGGTCAACTCTGCCGATGTCGGCTTTTCTTAACGCTCTCGCATTTTAATTAGCAATGTCTGTCCTCGCCATTCCTGGGCAGATATAAACTGTCAGTCACCTGTGGCGTGTACCCGCGTACCGCGGTATACAAGTATGTGTCGCACGTGTCTAGAGGAAAGGTTTTGACGACGTACCCGAGAGGCTTTTCGCGTTTCTCATGCCATTGTCACACAGTCATATTCGTCAAACCCTCTTAACCCCCCCCCCCCCCCCCCATAATAATTTTGGTATGGGGGGGGTTGCACCAAGTTAAGGAGGCAATCACGAGGAGACGTAGTTGGCTAGATAGGTAGATCGTTAGATAGACACGCAGATAGAACCGCTAAGTGTCTTTGGTTCGCTAATAATTGCCTCGCGTTTAATAATTTATCGAGTCAGAAACACTTCATTATCATCTGCTGCAATTCCAGGTGCGCCTGTGCCAGTAGTCTGCCCGGACCACTTGCTCCGTTGCCCCAATGCATCTCTCGTTCCGCGGTAAAGTCGAGTCGAAGGAGCGTGACGGTGCGTCTACTTTGCTTCACCATCGTTTTGCACAGGGTTGCGAGGTTTGGCTACTTTGTGCCAATTTGGCAACTTCTTTAGGCCGGTGGCGACAGAAAAAGCGTCTTGGCTACTTGGCTACTATTTGGCTAGTTTCTTGTCCGGCACTCGAGTATGCGGCGTGAAATCATGACGACTATGGTGTGTTCCCAGCAAGGTGGTCTACAGCTCCCAAAATTGAATTTCGCGCTTGCATTGCACATAAGGAAATACTTTTGGATACGTGGCTGGGACTCGGGGGAAAACTTTTGCATGGCGCCTCATTTCGCAGATGCGCTATTGCCGAAGGCGACTTTAAACTGGAGTTGGACGCAAACAGGTCAACCGAAAGCGCTCCGCATCCAGGATTATCGGCACTCATCGACATTAGAAATTGGATATCTGACGAACTGCTTGTGTCGTTTCTTAGTATTGGGTACGCACTGTGACTCAAGATTATTGATTTCTCGGACTTCGTCATCACGTGAGAAACGATTGTGGAAGGGACTACAATACAGGCTTAAATAGCAGCAACTGTTATTTTGAGCATTCGCGCAGTATTCATTATACTGAAGCAAAGTGTCGGAGCGGGCTAGTAGGTATTCAATAATGTTAAAATTTCAGCTCAAGGAAAGGACGAGATTTTATTGTCGATCGAACTTCTAGCCCTTTCAAGAAAAGTCACGCAAGGTGCGAGAATAGAATGCCATTTCTGCAAAGGCACAAGAAAATTCGTCATTTTACACGAAACAATTGCTGAAGTCAACAATTCATGCTTTAATATCAGATTTTATGATTTTGAAGGGTTGTGGCTGTACTTACTTCGATTTCCACCAAAAGGCTCTTGAATTTAGTCATTTAAAAAAAAGCATCGCAGTTGTTTTCACATACGCATGGTTATTTTTGGCTACTTTTACTGCCCATGGCTCAAGTTGGCTACTTGGCTAGTTTTTCAGATTTCTTGGCTAGTTTTTGTCTTTTCAACCTGGCATCCCTAGTTCTGCAGCCCATTTGGACGCGTATTGGCAAGGCGCGCTTAGAAAAGAAACGTGAACTCCATGTAGCTTCCTGCACTGGCGTGGAACGCTACATGTATGCGGAGCGGTTTGTGTACTAAGGTTTGCTATAACTTCCAAATACAACCTGTAAAGCCGCGACGTCGCCGGAAACCAAGAGACCTAGCCGGCTTCAGTCACATTTAACAATCGAGGGTACCACTTGAGAGTTTAGCGCCGCACCCCACTACCACGCCAGAGAACACACGACGCATTATTGCGGCAGGATACAGCTGCTGCGTGAGCAATGAAACTGACGCTGCAGACAAAACAAACAAACAAACAAAAAAAAAAACCCAACACAGACAATTCGCCAGCTAACGCAATCCACTCCGAAGCCTGTACTACCCATCATTCCCACGGTGGTTGAATGATCGCAGCACCAGATTCCACTCTAGTTTTACCTATGAAACTCTAAAGGCTTTGTTATACTCCGACGTTCACGGCGCGCGCGCGCCGGCTTTCGTCTTGTCGCGTCACGTCGGCGATGGCACGCCAGGCGCAAATCCGCCTCCGGTTCCAACGCGACGCGGCCCAACGCAGTGGCCGCAGCCAAAGCAGCGCATGCGCAGTAATGAGCAGAGTTCACGTTGTTCTGGCGGAGTTGCTGCGGGTGACGAGAGGTGATGCTCAGTGCCAACGAGTTCGGCGTGTCTGGCCGCCCGGCGCGAAATGCAGCATGAGCTAGTAGGAGGACAGCGACGCCCGAGCGCGTCAGGGGCCGTTGGCCGCGTCAGTGGTCAGCAGCCGCCGGACTACACAACAGAACACAGCGAGTTTTGTGGATGCCGCCATATTTAGAATGCGAGTCACGCCATCTGTCGCAAGCGCGGCGAAGCAACACCCTGAACTGCCATGCGAGCAGACGCTCCGCAAATAAAACGCGAAACTTCCCAACCCGAGTCCAGCGGTGAGCTTGTTTCGCGCTTCTTTTCCCTGGAAATTTGTGCTCTTTTCTTGTGAAACGTCGAGAAGGCCTTCCTCGACGGTCGAGAATGTCTACAGGAGGTTCAGTGCAGACTGCGGAAGCAACTTCATCAGGTACAGACGGAATCACACTCGTTTCGAGCGCGTGGTTGTGGACGCTGTTGTTGTTCGCAGCTGCTACCTCACATTAGCTACACGCTTCCGTTTATGCTTGATTTATAGCACAAGGACCTGGAATACAGTATGACTAGGTTAGGTATCATTATGGCGCCGGTCTTTGCATATTTCTGCAGAAAACGGCAGCTGAAGCGGCCAGCTGGGCGCTCTAGACAAGATTGATTCCATCTATACGTACGTCATTACATTTGTACTAAACGCACTAAACATGCGAGGCGTGTCCATGGACGCGTGACTCGCAGTAGCTCCTATTATTGACATGCGGCCTGCGTAAGAATACAGCAATCAATTGGTACCACAAACTAGGTTGCGCACGAAGTTTTGTGAGAACTCAGCATTTGAACGTGGATCGCGTAATAATTGGTGTACGCTTTGCAGCATTGGCACGGGTTCAGCTCGGAAAGCTTGTTGTCCAGAAAGTGTTCGGAACATACCTGCGTGTCACGCAAATTTCTGCCATAAAACGAAATAGTTGAATACTACACGCAGTAAGTGTACTTACTCGTGCACTGTTACTTAGTTTTCCTGTTAATTGCAATTATCCACTGGCGGCGAAGCTAGGCGTTTCTCGTTCCGGATTGAAATCTGTGCAAGATGAAAACACCGTACCGGCACGATTCCCGCGTTGTGTTGTGATCTTCACAGACAGTGCTGAGTAATCCCTTGCTTTTGCGCTGGTTGTTTTCGCATCCAAAGACGGCACAGTGGTGCCCAGATGACTTCTTGCAAGCGGGAGCGGCATGCACAGGTGTCTTTTCGCATTTTGAAGTCTCAGAGCTGCCGTTTCGCATGTTAACTTGGCGCAATAGATACAGGCCTTGACAGTCCAGAACAAAATGGTGTCTGGGTGCGAGAGTGTTCCGCCGGGAGCCTAGTCGCCTGGGTGCTAGTCAGGCGTGCTCTGATCTATAGAGGGCTGTGTTTTTCTAATGTGACGTCGAAGGGGGCTGATATACTCCAGCGTGGCGTCCGGCCGCGGCTGACCGCCGACGCGGCCGGGGCCCCTGATGCGCTCGGGCGTCGCTCGGCTCCGACTAGCTCCGGCTGCATTTCGCGCCGGGCTCGCTGAACTTGTCCTCACCTAGCGCCCTCTCTCAAGTAACCCATAGTAACTCTGCCAGAACTCTGTCAAGTAAATCTGCCAGAACAACATGCGCTCTGCTTATTACTGCGCATACGCTGCTTTGTCTGCGGCCGCTTTCGTCGGGCCGCGTCGCGTTGGAACCGGTTGCACTATAGGGCAGGTGGATTTGCTCCTGGCGTGGCATCGCCGATGTGACGCGACAAAACGAACGCAGGCGCGCGCGCGCGCCGTGAACGTCGGAGTATAACAGAGCCTTTAAGGGACCGATATACTCCAGTGATAGCGTCCGCGCGCGTCACGGCGACGTCAGTTAGCAAAACACAGCCCTCTATATTTCGGTGGCGGCTGACCGCCGACGCGGCCGACGGCCCCTTACCCGCTGGGGCGTCGCTCGGCTCCGAATAGCCCCTGCGGCATTTCGCGCCGGGTGCGCCGAACTCGTCCGCCCCGAGCGCCCTCTTTCGTCACGCGCCATATCTCCACCAGAACAACATGCGTTCTGCTAATTACTGCTCATGCACTGCTTTGGCTGCGGCCGCTGCGTCGGGCCGCTACGAGTCAGAACCGGTTGCACTATGGAGCAGAGCACGCGTATCCCAGGCTCGTAGGCTCCCGGCGGAATACTCTCGCACCCAGACGCCATTTTGTTCAGGACTGCCAAGTCGTGTATGTATTGCGCCAAGTTAACATGGCAAAAAGCGGAGTCTTTGGCACTTTAAAATTGGAAGAAATCACCTATTCACGCCGCTCCCGCTTACAAGAGGGCGTCTGGGCACCACTGCGCCTAAACCCCTTTAATATAGAAAGTAGGGACACTCTCCTCCATATCCTCTCTCAACAGGCCGAGCCTCCTCTTTATCCTCTCCCAAACGGCCGCAGTGCGGGCGCCGGCCCTATAACACAGATCTCGCCACCTTCCTATCAAGAATGCTATGTCACGCTGATAACACGCGTGATGTTCGTGACCGGGGATGTTCGTGACCTTTCCCGGGCGACGGCCCGAGAGGCAGGATTGGAGGGCACGAGGCGCGGCGGCTCGGTTTAAAGAAAGACGATACTTTCCAAAAAATATCCAGGGACTTTAACGGCGCCCTCTTTGAATGCGAAAAATTACACCATCTCCCGCTAATGGGAACCATATGTAGATGCGAAGCAGCGGGCGCTAACGCTTACATTGGCGGCGGCGTTGACGCTGGCGCTCATCGCGGCGTTGCACAGGAGAGAAACCTGGGGAGCCGCAAAGCACGCAGTGATGGACCGGTGTTTCCTACTGGAACATGGCAATCGCTCCTAATGGGCAATGAGAGACAGAAGACTCCGATTGAACACAGCAACGCCTCCTCTGTTTTATCAATGCCAGCCAAATGCGCCCGTTCCAGCCGTTTACCACCCTCTCCTCTAGCCCTTTCCTACTCTCACCCATCGCCTTGTCTTCGCGTGTGCTTTGCGTTCATGGGGGAGAGCACCCGTCATGTAGTGCCTCACGACGGAAATCATATGAAGTAATTTTTTGTTCAGTTGTGTTCAGATCCGTGGGGTGGCGTCTTGCATCCCTCGTGTCCACTATGTTGGCGGTCACGCTGGCTCTGTAAGAGACACGGTGTTTTGAGATAGCGCGTCTCCGTTCGTGGCGCTATGCGGGCAACCAATGGGGACGCGTCAGTGCGACGCTGCAGTGCATGCGCTGCCTTTAAGAGGGGCGGCGGCGGCATAGCTTGGAGCTACAAAGAAGGAGCACGAAGGAACAAATTGGACAGACGCATGATATTGCAGAAGGAAAACGCGTATATCGCATCTCCGTGCGAAAGCGCTCGGACGCACGTGTGACGCAAGCAGCCCTACCCAACATGTGGCGTCGCATCACGACTGCTCCCTGAACTAAGGCGGACCCCGGCGGCTCCCATTGAGAGGCGAGCGTTTGCACTGGCATTGAATAAAATAGAGGAGGCGTTGGACGCAGATACGCGCAGTCAGCTTTTAGTTAACGCGCACGCTGCGAATTTTCAGTGTTCAACAACGCACAGGATAAATCTCCCACCGGCACTACCTTGCAGGTCAAGAACCAGTGCGTATATATATGGGATGGCCAGTGAACGGTTGTGCAGCGCGAGCAGTCGGTTTTTTCAATCAAGAAACTCGCTAGCAGACGCTGCCTGCGTCGGCGTTGCGAGGCGAGAGAGGGGGGAGAGGACGCGCATGCGCAATGGGTGTGTAAACGCCGTGGGAGGGATGCCTAGAGGAGAGAGAGAGGGGAAGCGTAGGAGAGGCGAGAGAAGGGGAGGGGACGTGCATGCGCAGTGGGTGTGTGGTCGCCGCGGGGAGGGATGTCTAGAGGAGAGAGAGGGGGGAAGCGTAGAAGAGGAGGTGTGTGGAGAGGGTTTGCGCATGCGCAGTAAGGGTGGTTACGCAGCACACCGCCACCACCGGATTGACCTCCGCCATAAGTTGCTTCGCATCTAAAAAAATCAGCGCTAGAGGAAGATATTACTCGGCACTGTCTGTGAAGATCACGACGCGGGAATCGTGCCGGTACGGTGTTTTCGGATTGCACAGATTTCCATTCGGAACGAAAAACGCCGAGCTCCGCCGCCAGTGGATAATTGCAGTCAACAGGAAAAACTATACGAGCCCAGTGAAAGTGTACGAGTAAGTACACTTACTGCGTGTATTCAAGCGTGACAGCAGCTATTTCGCTTTACAGCAATTTGCGTGCACTATGCCTGCAGTATGCGGCACCAAATCATTGCCGTATTTTTTCGCAGGCCGCATGCCAATAATAGCAGATATTACGACTCACGCGTGCACGCACACTGCACACATTTAGTACAAATGTAACGGCGTACCATCGCGATGCAAATAAAAACGCCAGACCTGCGCGGAAAGCGCAGCACAGTCAAAGCGAAAGCCGGAAGAGCGCCATTTCTATAACCCGTTATAAACTCTTTTGAGGCTACTAATACAAGCACGCTTGTAAGGTACACACTGCACCATTAGTTGATTCGGTGGCTGATAACGATGAAGAATTATGACTGAGCCCATTGTAATGGGTTGGAAGCATTCAACGACCCACTTGTAATGCAATTCATATTGTGTGATGCCTGGTTACACAATTCGCATTCTGTGACGCCTAGTAGTTATTTTACTCTTCTACGGCGTTATATTGCCTATGTTAACGCGGTTCTTTCCCGACATAACGCTTGTATAGGGTTTTTGTTCGCTCGAGTTTCGAGCACTGGATCAATATGAAAGCTTTCTAGGCATGGTTCAGTTCTTGAATTACTGATGTATATTTGTTTGTACGTTGATCTTTCTGTTCTGTGTTTAATAATGCAATAAATAAAAAAAACTGCATGGCTCAGTGGTAGAGTACTGGGCTTTGCACCGACCGGACCGAGGTTCGAAATCCTGGATGTTTTTTTTCTTATTTTGTTTGTTTTTTTTCTTATTTCGTGCGATAGCGGTTACGGACACCGTTGGCGGCGGCGGACAACTACGGCAACCTTGTTGTGATCTCATAACAGCTTTCGCTCTAAAACGTGAACAGCGGAAAGCGTGGCTTTCGACACAGTCGAAATGCGACATGCCTTGACTGTCGCTAGGCGAATCTGTGCTTTCAGCCGGCGTCACCGTTGCATCATAAAATCTTGCTCTGGCTGGCACTTTCGCCAGGGGGGGTGAAACTTCGCGGTTTTTCTGCCCCGTGACCGCAGCGATCCTTACGTTTGGGGGGCTGTACTAGCTACGAGCATAAATGAAAGTTGTTCCATTTTATATTTATTACCTGGTTACTTATTAACTCCGGAGTTTTTAATATCCAAGTGAACCTTAAGGTTGCAGTTCGAGATTGCGAAAATACGCGCGCCATCCGGAGTGGAAAAGGGGAACTGCGCAGTCGTCCCATCTCTCATGGTGAAAAGGGGGGCGTTTCTTGTCGCGCGCCCATGTGTGCTACGGTGTCCCAAAGGCCGCTTTTGCCACCGTAAAGTTTCTCTTCAGGGGAACCCTTGAAAGCTTCAGCGAAACAGTCGCGCCGTCACCACAAATCGTGCTGTGCTGAGTGGTGCCGCAATTCTTCACGCCACACTGGCATAAAATTCTTTCGGATCCCGGCGGACGAAAGGTACGACCTGCATGCTGCTCGTTTTGTTTTTCTACGCTTGCACGGCATTTCAGGATGCGGTTGCAGGAGTAGCTGTGTAGATTAATTGAGCATACACGTGCGCGATTTATTTATTACATTCTGATTGTCTGTTTTGCGGCTTGAATTATACATGACATCCACGGCACAGCATCTGGAAATTAATCCAATGGCTACATTTGCTACCCACGATTGTTTATACTTGCGTTATTAATTTAATGCGTTTCGATCGTGCGTTCCATTTCGATGTTGCATTTTGGCTCTAGTCAGTGCCTGGCATGGCACAAATGTATTTGTAGCAACATATACAATAACTAATAGTGTAAGCTTATCCGCACTCCTTTTATTACATTTTGATTGCCTGCGTTGAGTTTGTTTTCGTAACATGGGTTATTATTACTGATATTATTATATAATGATTAATATTATTATCAGTCTATTTATGTTCACACGTCGAGGAAGGCGGCTCCCATAGGCTTTTGGCTCTAAGGGAAGGTCCATATACGTTCGTAGCATGTGTTGTTAGCACTATGTTAATTAAGCAGTGACGACATAAATTATTACACTTGCGAGTATAGACGGCTGCTATTTAAATTATTGCGTTTCAATTGTGTGTTTTCGTTTTGGCCTCATGTGAATCCACGGCATACTGCAGAGGAATGTGTAGCAATAAATATGCAAACTAAAAAAATACTTTGTGTTTCTAGTAATAATGATAAATATAATAATTGCAGTACTTATAATTTATAATGTATACTTCAATTTCATGCTTTCAGTTTCAGCTTTAAGTACAATCACGATATATTCACAAGAATGCAGTCACAGCTAAAAGCCCATAAATAATTGGGCAATGTAGACTTACGTGTGCTAATAATCTATTACTGTTTTTTTAATAAGGTTTTTATTCAAGATTTGCAGCAGGGCGCGAGAAATGCCAGAGGAATACGTAGTGCGCGAGGGTATATATGCACCAATAGTTGTTTAGAGATACTGGTGTGGGATGACTGCTATTGTCTGCAAAAATATATTTTGGATTAGGAGGAAACCTCGGGTCACTGCCACCAAACATTACTATGGCACAAATAGAAGCATGTATCCGCGTCTCTTAATAATAAAGACAGTCTTTAATTTAAAATTTGCTTTCAGGATTGATGTTGTCACAAGTCGTCCTTTGTAACAAAAATTAAACTAAGAAAGGAAGATTTAAAATGTATCTAATAACGCTTATTGCGAATAAAGATGCCAGTTCTCACTCAAAACTATAGTTTCTGCGCCTGAAAACTGAAATAAATCCATTCTAACCCAAATACTACACACGCACACGTTGATGTTCCAGATCTCGCGCTTGGCTCCGGTATGCAAGAAGGCAGGACCTGGCTCATTTACCACCTCGTCAGATCTACAGCAGCTACCGGCTGTGCTGTGCCCATTTCACCAGCAGAGACTACGCGGACCCTGGAAAGACAAGGCTTCTAAGGTGTGCTGTGCCAACAGTTTACATCTTTGGCGATGGACAGAGACACGTCAAAAGTCCAGGTGGGAATACTGTAAAGTGAACATACAACAGCGCAAACTTTCATACCTCTAAGATCTATTTACAGAAATGTCTTTATACTCAATATGTGTACCCGTTCCCAGTTATCATGACTCAATATTTTTAAGATTCTCTCGCAGATTACACCAACAATAACAACGCATGATGTACACGGCAACCATGAATTCGCCGGCATAATTTTGCTGGTAAATACAACCAGCTAAGTAAAAAATTTGCCGGCTTCACAGTTAAGTTTCGAGCAAACTCCTCACTCTGAACGCTTTACATGTAACTTTCTCGATTCGGATTCAGTTGTTCCTGCTATTTTACCGGCTGCGCAACTTTTTGCAGCAAGAAAAAATAGACCTCCATAACTGAACGATGTTAACCTGTTCTAGGTACATCGCATTAAGATTTTTAAAATCTTGGTTTAGGATAGTTGGGACACCCATATATTTAGTGAGTGGCACGTATCGTTCTCATTTCGTGTGTTTACGCCTTTTTTATGACTGGTACGGAGACAGAATACGGGAAGGGACCAATAAATAGTGAGAAAACAGCCTGAGTGATTGTAATGGTAACTATTTAATGTGACGCCGAATACCACTTTTATGTATGTCACGCTAAAATCTGTGCTGCGTTACACTCTTTTTACAGGCTCTCCTCGGCCCGTGAATACCACTACAATGCCCGCTCACAGCGCCGATGAAGAAGTTCAACAGGCTGAGCCCTCATGTACGCAAATTATTTTACTTTCTAAGCTCTTTAAAACAATTCCACATAAATTAGTGCCCTGCAGCTGGCGCTTTAATGTCACATTCCATTTAAGAGATCTCAAAGCGCACTAGGGTGTCAGCTGGGAGAGCTCGTTCACTGCTAGGGGACGAGAACCAGAGCGACGTATACCGAAAGGCAGGACTAGAAGAGCGCTTGTCTCATCCCTTTCTTGCTTTTTTGTTGCCTCCTAAGAGGGATTAGTGTTTTTGAAAGAAAAGACTTTGAATTCGTTATTTTTTCCTAAACATACCATTTTTAACGTATAACCAATAATGTTGGTCAACAAGGAGTACGCTAATGATTAGTAACAATTAGTTGGCGCTTCATGTTTTTCACGATGAAGATTTCTCTATTACATATGGCTTAAGTGTTCATGTATGCCATTAATAATCTTAATGCCCAGCAATGTGCTTATCAGAAGCCTGTTCCCAAGGCCCCAAGTTTAAATAATGAAGGACCGAGAACTAAATATGAACATGTGAATACTTATGGAAGTAATCACTTCAATTCAAAAAGCGGCTAGAACTTTTAATATGTTTAAAAATCGTGGTCAGATTTCACAAAAATACAGTATAATTAAGCTTTTCCTTCTAAATCTTTCAGGTTCCATTCCAGCGTGTCGACAACCCAAGACTTCCAGGTGCTCGCCCCGGACAGCCAGAAAGATCAACATCCTGGAGAAGAAAAATTCAAGGCTTCGGAAGGCGCTGTCAAAAATTGGCAAGAGAAAGGTTAAAAAGCCTTCCAAGTCAGACGCGTTGAATGCTATCAGGCCCTACGTCCGCAAGACATTCTTTAGATTGCTTGAGACGCAAGTTCAAATTAATGGTGTGAAACGCAGAGGAAGGAGGTGGTCGCCCGTACTTTCATGTACTTTCATGGTCCGAAAGCGTACAGACACCTGTCAAAACTGCTTGACATGCCAACTTTAAGGTCGCTAAAGAAGTGGTTGTCAAATATTCCAATGACTCCCGGAGTTATTCCAACCGTTATTGAAGCCCTCGAAAAAGCGATTCGAAATTGGCATTTAACAGATCGTGCGTGCACTTTAATATTTGACGAAATGTCGTTGAAGGAACACCTGCAGTACGATACAAAGCATGACATTGTGATGGGATTCTCGGAGAACGGTACGGAAAGAACACTAGCCGTGGCAAATTCAGTGCTCCTGATACTTGTGGCCGGCATTTCAAAAACGTGGATTCAGCCTGTTGCTTACACAGTATCAAGGACCAAAACGCCCGCAGATACTCTTCATCATCTAATCACAACATTAATCAAGCAGCTGCAGGGAGCCCGGTTGTTTGTGAAGGCGCTCATCTGTGACCAGGGGGGGAGCAACATCACTTTGGCAAATAAGCTAGGTGTGACGCCTGAAGCGCCGTTTTTTGTGCTTGAAGGTCGCAAGATTTATTTCTTCTATGACACACCGCACTTACTTAAATGCACGAGGAATAATCTCCGCGCACCTCACAAGCTCCATATCGGGAAAGAAATTGTTGATTGGGCTTTCATTACGCAACTATACGAAAGTTCGCATCCTCTGAAACTCAAATTGGCGAAAAAACTGACCGACAACCACATTTACCGGAAGCCTTTCAATAACATGAAAGTTAAATATGTCCAGCCAGGTGATGAGTGAATCGGTCTCAGTGGCCATTGATGTATTCATTTCTCTTGGCGTCTTGTCGGCATCCGCCAAACCAACAGCTGACTTTCTTGAGAAGACAGATAAGTTATTCGACTGTCTCAATAGCTCTTCTGTAAAAAAAAAATTCGGCAGATTCCACGTACCTTGGGAATCGATGTTATGCGAAGAATACGGAGGGAAGGTGACTGTGTTGTAATGTTTTATTGAGCGAAACGTTACGAAATCACGCTAAAGATATGTACAAATGTTGTACGCACAGACATATGTGCCACAGTCGCATATGTTTTGCATAACAAGTTGTTTACAGTTGCGTAACGATGCCAACAGCAACATGGGCAGTAGCAACACCAGAAGCGGTAAACTGATATGTAGCGCTTCTGCTCGCCAGGATGGTAGCCCTGGACACTGCAACACATATACACTTCAGTGGATGGCGCTTTACTATAATTGATGTTAACCCGGCTTGACGGCTGTATCATCGGAGTACATATGTAATGTTTATAAAATTGGATAGCCAGCACTGCAACGACAATTGACGTTTCACGAACATTAGGGTCTATTCGAAAAGCAGTTCCGAGACCTGGCGTGGCTCTGTGGTAGAATGCTTGATTGCCACGCAGAATGCTTGGGTTCGATTCCTGTTGGGACCCTGACATTTATTATTTGCATTCGTCCGGTCAACGCTGCTGATGACGTCAGCTTTTTAACGCTCTGGCGTTAAAAGTACCAATGTTTGTCTGGCCGTTCCTGGGTAGTCTAAACTGTCAATCACCTGTGGCACATACCCGCATACCTGTGGCACATACCCGCCCCGTGGTATGTGCCACAGGGTTTGCCCGAAAGAGTTTGACGACGTACGCGACGGGATTGTCATTATTCATGTCACGACCAGCGAGTCATATTCGTCAAACCATGTTATTCTCACATACTAATTTTGGTCTACCCCAAGTTAAAGGGGTAATCACGAGATCACCCAGACGTAGGCGGCTAGATAGATAGATAGATAGATAGATAGATAGATAGATAGATACGCAGATAGAAACGCTAAAAGTGCCTGCAGTACGCAAAGAAATGCTTCGCATTTAAAACGGTGACAAGTTACGTTATGCCATTTCGGAAGGTTCCGAACACCTAGCCTTTCTGCGGGAGTGCCTGTCGTGGGTTGAAAGCTGGAAATTTGACGGGCCTCGGCAACCACACACAGTTGAGGCATGGATGGTCACCTTAAAGGCTATCCTTCTCCTCTGGGAGGACCTCTTCCAAGATTTTGATTTTCGTGTTCTCTTGACTGGCTCGCTACAGCAGGACCCCCTGGAGAATCTTTTCGGGCTGCTTAGGTTAAAACATGGCTGCAATGACAACCCAAATGTGCTTCAATTCACATCAGGTCTGAAACACATTTCTGTTGGCAAACTGGTTGCCCTTTTTTCAAAAGGAAACTGTGAACAGGATCGCAGCACTGTGTTGGCACAAATGTCAGAGCCGCCTCATTCGCTTCATACTACTTGTGATGCAGTATCAACAGTCGATATGCTTCCTCATGAGGAACAGCCAGCTAGCCATGATATAGTAGAGGATAACGTTGTCTACAATGTTGGGGGGATATCTTGTGCGGCAATTTTCGTTGCATAGGCCTCCACACTGTGTGTGCAGCGAGCTTTTGAAAAATGCCGACCGCCAGCTTTGTGCATCACACCAGTATTTTGCTATGTTTAAGGCAAGCAACATTTCGTCAGATTTATTTGGCAATGTAACAGTGACTTCTGACGATTGCTTTCAGGATGTCAAAGCCATGGAAACTTGCTTTTTGGAATATATCGGTGTTGTGGCGCATCTGCCTAATGTGAATGATGTTTTGGCAGTTGATGATGATGATGAGTTGATGAGAATGATGATGACAGTTATATGGGGAGGCAAGAATTTTGCTCTGAAGAGTGCAAGAAAGCATTTGTGCACCTCTCTGCAAGGATTCGCCTGCTGTGGCATATTCGCTTTGTGAACATCTCCTTGGCTAAACAACGCACCAGAAAATCTGCTGCAGCACGAAAAATGCGGACATTTTTGTAACTTTTAGTATTCCGTTTGCATAATTTGAAGTCATCCTTTTCTGCCTCTGAAGCGGGTACGTGTGTGTACAATTTGTTTGCTTGTATTTTGTTTTGTTTTTCATTAAACAAATGAGGTATGCTACGCTGAAGAATGCATAAACCCTTCATCGGAACACCCTATAGTGGCTTCATTATTATGTAAATTTTGCTTGAGCTTTTAGAAAAAAAAACCTGCTGCTGAATAGAAAATGTCACAATGTCTAACTCAGGTACCTTATGAATTTGTATCCATTTTCCCTTGCATCCTAAGTGTGCGATGTGCCGTATTATCTTGTCCCACTCACGGGATGATTTTATATTGGGGTACGTGCTGTGAACTTGTGTATAGTTATTACTGTTTTGATTTTGTCTTCGTATAGACTGTATATGCACTGGCTTGATACCTAGTTATTAGCATGCGGGTATGTGCGGTGCACTTTTGTATGCGACTAAAAACGTAAAATATTCAAGTGTTTTTACTGTATGAATGCTACATTTAGGCAATAAAACATTCGAACAAACTCTGCTCTTTACTCTTGTCTAATTTATGTGTACACGTAAAAAAAAAGTCTTCCTTAGAATAAGTCGTGCAACAATAGGTGAATGGGCAAACCTTCATCAATCTCAAGGCAACGATTGCCGTTTTGATCATGTGGCGGGTTGCGCAACAGGAAGAAGGTCGCGCGCTCACCATCTGAATACCTTCCACTCACTCAATTTGGCTTGCTGGTAAATCCCACTCGAATTTGGCGCTAAATCACCCCCGCCTCCCTGCCACTCGGATCCTCAGTCCTCATCAAGATGGCGTCCCCCAGTGCGTGTCTGCGATGCTCCGCCATGTTTTAGTGCCGCCCCCCAAACACCAGGCGTTCATCCGGCGCTGCCAGCGAATACCGCGTCCCATTGATGGTATAGGAAGTTTCACTCCCCTGCTTTCGCACCGCGTGTGTGTTCCACGTGCCTGGCATGACTGGCAAATGATAAACACATGCGTTGCTCGAGCGCAAGCCGGAGCGGGATTCTAGAGCTACGGTGACGCTGTCTGAAAGCACAAGTTTTGCCTAGCGACAGTCGAAAGCCACGCTTTCCGCTGTTCGCGTTTCTTTCCATTCGCGATAGTACGTACTATCGTGAGCAATATAAGCTCGAACACGCGAGCCCGTGGCAAATAGCCTCAAAACCGAGATAGCGTGATACGTGGACGGCGCTGCCGAAACCGGAGGGGAAAGGAGGGGCGCTCTTGCGCGTACTGTTGGCACTCCCGCTTCGCTAGCGTTGGTGCAAAACGGCAGCTGATTGTGTGCCATCGGGCGCTAGCAATAATAACACAAATAAAAGAAAAAAAGAATTTCCACCAATACAAAATAAATAAGACAGGCGTATCAACATTCTCAGCCAGCCACACCTAGATATAATACAAGCATGACCTGTGCATTGCGACAGGCTACGTCACAGCCGATATCTCAGCAGCTACATAGTCTGATGGGTCATTGCGATTCGTGGGTGCGTTGATATGAACTGATATCACTACTAGCGGCCACTGACACGCTCCCACTTTGCAGCAACGATATAGAGGCGGGAGTGCCAACAGCTAGCAGAAGCGCGGCGCCCTTTCCACTTGGTTTCCGACAACGGCCGCTGCAAATCGGCCGATGTAGGGTTCGAGCTCAGTTTCATCCGTCTCGTCTTTGTTGTTTTCGCGCTGTTTTACGGCGATAGCAATTATATGGACACTCTCGACTGCTTTTGCCGTCGGCATCGGCGTCGCCTTCATGCCCTGTTTATGTATATGTATATATTGCCACGCGCGTTTCTTTTGTTCACTTTTGCTGTATTTGGTTTTCGCCCACAAAGACTGTCAGCAATGCTCAGCGCAAACCACACCTCATTGTTCGAGAAGCTTCGCGAGTATTGTAGATCGTTTTGTTAAGATACGCGCAAGACGCGAACACTCGAGCTTATTCCAGAGCTCGCGCGACAACCAGTGATAAGGCTGGAATATTCGATGACACACGTATCAAAGCCGACGCGCTTCAGCGCTTGTCAGTTGATCGACGGCCGACGCTCTGTTCGCCGCTACAGTGCCAGTGTGTATTGCTGTAATCTGACTTTTCGTTTACCGGCCACAACTTCGGCCAAATAAACAGTTTCATCTTGGACATACGGACTGCTGCCTTCGTCAACGTCACGACCACGTGACATCTGGTGGAGGTGCTGCTTCTTTCATGTACCGGACGCCCCCCGTCAAGCCGTGAACCCAGTCCAAATCGTGACGAAGGCACCCACCTTTTCACGGACAGTCGAGCCAGCCGCAGGCTGTAAGGACTACCCCCGCAGTAAGTACTACTGCCGGACAAGCCAAAGCTACGGCGGCGAGGACGAAAGGCACGATGACCGGTGCTGTGCCCCTGCAACCATCGTGATGCCGCCACCCAGAGAGCCACCGAGCTTCGATGCATCGCCTAGCGAAGACCCCGAAACCTGGTTAGAGACGTTCAAAGGGCCTCACCATTTAGCATCTGGGACGCCGAGGACAAGCTTCGCCATGTGTACTTTTACCTGGAGGACGCAGCAAGGACCTGGTTCGAGAACCGGGAGTCCACACTTCGAACATGGCACCTCTTTCGCAGCGCTTTCTTGGAGACGTTCGCGAGCGTAGTCCGAAAGGAAAGGGCCGCTGCCTTGCTGGAGACACGGGTCCAACTACCGAATGAAAGTGTGGCCATCTTTACAAAGGAAATGACCCGACTGTTTCGCCACGCTGACCCTGCTATGCCCGAGGACCAGAAATTCCGCTTCCTCATGCGAGGAGTAAAGCAAGAGCTCTTCGCTGGGCTTAGGAATCCACCAAACAGCGTCGAAGAATTCTTCTCGGAAGCGACGACAATTGAGAAGACGCTAGAAATGCGCACCCGGCAGTACAATCCTCGCTGCACTCCAGACAGCGCAGCTGTTCAAGCCCTTGGCTCCGAAGACCTTCGCGAAACCATCCGAGCCATCGTGCGAGAGGAGCTCCGGAAGCTGCCTTTTCCACAGCCAGAGGTGACGTCGATCGCCGAAGTAGTACGCGATGAGATCCACCAGTCACTTGTTGTAGCCGCAGCCACAGGCTATCAGCTACGTTGCTGCGGCCCGCCGTCACGCTCCCCTGCCGTGCCCACGTCAAGACGCCACTCCGCCGCAGTTCCGCCGCCAGACTCCACCACCGACATCATACAGCTGGCCAGCGATACATGCCGAGGAAGACCGACGTTTGGCGCGCCCCCCGACCACCGTCCACTCTGCTACCGCTGCGGAGAAGCTGCCCACACCTACCGACGCTGCCAGTACCGCCAGATGGGACTCCGTGGTTTCGCCATCGACGCGTCGCGTCCACAGCGGGGTGAAAGACCACGCGACATCGCCGACTATCTCGCAGGCGCTCAGTGGACACCCCGACGACCTTCCCGCTGCCGTCGCCCGGCCGCTACATGTCACTGCACCGCCGGCAGTACACTGGCCCAAACCGGTGCCAGTCGCCTAGCCCGTATCCGGGAAACTAAGGGCAGCAACCGATGGAGGTGCGGTTGCTGTACGACGAAATGCCGAAGATCCTCCGCGGCCGCCGACGACGACAACGCGATGAAACCTGCACACGACGCGAAGCAGACGAAGCTCTGCCAGCGAAACGTCGCGGACCGAGGAAGACGTGACGACGCAACATGGAAGCAGCGCAACAAATCGACGCAGCCGTGACCCGACGCCACGACCTAACTGCAACGCGAGACGACGAACTAGCGACCTCGACGTTCTTATCGACGGCCACAGCGTGACAGCCCTCGTCGACACCGGAGCCGACTATTCTGTCATCAGTGGACCGTTCGCCACGAAGTTGAAGAAAGTCAAGACCACGTGGGAAGGCCCTGAGATCTGGACAGCTGGAGGGCACCTTGTAACGCCGGCAGGAATCTGCACAGCGAGAGTCTCAATTAACAACCGGATTTATTCCGCAAGCTTCCTAGTACTACAGCAGTGTTCGAGAGATGTCATCCTTGGTATGGACTTCTTAGGCCTTCATGGGGCAGTCATCGATCTGCGATCTAAGTCGATAACGGTATCCGCAGAAAAAGCACTACCGCCGCACACGCCGCCTAGAAAGCACGCCTTGAATGTGCTAGACGACCAAGTCACCATTCCCCCTCCCTCCAGCGTCAGCATTTCCGTCGGCACTCAGAAATCAACAGACCAGCACGGCGTCGTTGAAGGCGACCGGCAACTGTTGATGAACCGCGAAATTGGCGTCGCCAGAGGAATAGCCGAGCTGCGAGGAGGGAAAGCAAAAGTGATGCTCACGAACTTCAGCAACGAGTATAAGCAAGTGAGCAAAGGCACGATGGTTGCCTACATGAAAGAAATTGTGGAAGCCAGCAACGCTTTCGCCCTCGCCGAGTCTACCGAACATGCTACGAGGAATCGAGGTCCGCAACAAGATTTCGACGTCAATCCGAGCCTTCCGATGCATAAGCAAGAACAGCTCAAAGCACTGCTCCTGCAATACGAGGATTGCTTTTCATCGTCGTCAAGAATTCGGCATACACCGGTCGCAAAACATCGCATCATAACCGAAGAAAGTGCCAGGCCACTTCTTCAAAGCCCTTACAGAGTTTCGACGCGAGAACGCGAGGTCATAAAGAAAAAGGTGGACGAAATGCTACGCGATGACATCATCCGGCCTTCAAAGAGTCCGTGGGCGTCACCTGTGGTGTTAGTGAAGAAGAAAGATGGGACCCTACGTTTCTGCGTCGATTAGCGTCGCCTGAACAAAATCACGAAGAAGCACGTGTGCCCTCTCCCACGGATAGACGACGCCCTAGATCGACTCCACAACGCGAGGTACTTTTCGTTGATGGACCTCAAGACCGGCTATTGGCAAATTGAAGTCGACGAGAGAGACCGAGAGAAGACCGCGTTTATAACACCAGACGGCCTCTTCGAGTTCAAGGTCATGCCCTTCGGTCTCTGTACGGCGCCTGCGACTTTCCAACGTTTCATGGATACAGTACCGGCTGGCTTAAAGCGGCAGACGTGCCTCGTGTAGATGGACGGCGTCATTGTGTTTGTTTCAAACTTCGACGAACACCTCCGGCGACTTGACGCAGTACTTCGAGCAATCAAGACCTCCGGCCTCACCTTGAAGCCAGAAAAGTGCCACTTCGCATACGAGGAGCTCTTGTTCTTGGGTCACGTGATCAGCAAGTCCGGAGTACGCCCCGACCCTAAGAAGACAGCCGGCATCGCTACATTCCCGCCACCCGCAGACAAGAAGGGCGTCTGTCGATTTTCGGCCTGTGCGCCTATTACAGGCGGTTCGTCAAAAATTTTGCCCGCATCGCCAAGCCACTCACTAACCTGACCAGAACCGACGTCGAGTTCAAGGGGGAAACGCCGCAAGAGGAAGCATTTCAAGAACTAAAACGACGCCTGTAAACGCCTCCATTACTTGCGCATTTCGACGAACACGCCGAAACAGAAGTGCACACCGACGCAAGCAGCGTGGGACTCGGCGCCGTCCTTGTGCAGAGGACGGACGGACTGGAAAGGGTCATCAGTTATGCTAGCCGGTCTCTATCCAAGGCAAAGGCCAACTATTCCACAACAGAAAAGGAGTGCCTCGCCATCATCTGGGCTACGTCAAAGTTTCGCCCCTATCTCTACGGGAGGCCCTTCAGAGTTGTGAGCGACCACCACGCCTTGTGTTGGCTAGCTAACTTGAAGGACCCTTCAGGTCGTCTCGCAAGATGGAGTCTAAGACTTCAAGAATTCGACATTACCGTCGTTTACAAGTACGGACGAAAGCACTCTGACGCCGACTGCCTGTCTCGCGCCCCCCGTCAAGCCGCCAACCCAGGAAGACCAGGACGACGATTACTTCTTGGTTACCTTCAGCGCCGATGACTTCGCCGAACGACAGCGAGCCGATCCGGAACTCAAGGGCCTTGTGGAATACCTCGAGGGCAAGGCCACTGTTGTTCCAGAGCTATTCAGATGAGGACTGGAGTCGTTTTTCTTGCGGAACGGCGTTCTCCTAAAGAAAAACTTCTCGCCTTTTCGGGCCAACTACCTCCTCGTAGTACCTTGCGCGTTACGTCCAGAAGTTCTGGATGCTCTGCATACGACCCGACGGCTGGACACTTTGGATTTTCCCCGTACGCTCGCGAGGATACAACAAAAGTACTACTGGCCTCGCCTCGCTGCCGACGTCACCCACTATGTGAAGACTTGCCGAGATTGTCAGCGACGGAAGACACCACCGACTACGCCAGCCGGACTTCTGCAGCCCATCGGGCCACCTCGCCGGCCGTTCCACTAAATCGGTATGGACTTACCGGGGCTGTTTCCGATGTCGAATTCCGGAAAACAAACGGATCGTCATAGCTACTGACTACCTCACCCGCTACGCCGAGACAAGCGCCCTGCCCAAGGGCAGTGCCGCTGAGGTAGCAAAGTTATTCGTCGAGAACATCGTACTGCATCATGGCGCCCCAGAGGTCCTCATTACTAGAGGACGGATTTTTAGGCACCAAAAAAGTGCGTTTTAGGCGCCAAGAATAGGCAGGTAAAACACCGTTTTAGGCCTCCAAAATCGTAAATATAGGCACAATGAAATTTTACATAAATTCAAATAACAACAAACAAACACCTGCGCAACCTGTATCTGCGACAGGGAGCAAGAAAATGTTATTGTTTATGATAGCACAAATGCGCCAACGGTTGAATATACGGTCTTTCCTTTTACACGGTCTTTCCTTTTATTGTCTAGCATGCTGGGTCAAGTGTTTACCGTCGAATGAACACACTCCTTGGTCTCTTTCTTTTTGGTACGGCTGAGAAAGGCAGCGCAGGAGCAGATAGCCAGACCGCTAAAAGACCAGAAGAGAGGGATGCCTCGTATTAGCCGGGTCTAATCGCGTACGGTCTATTTCTCTCCTGTCGGTGAACAGCTTAAAGGGTGCCTCACCAGGTTTGAGCATTTCGAGCTGACAAGTGTAATTAATGCATGCACTGGGCGCTCACGATCACGTCTGCCTAGATTTGCAACGCTACGCATCGCGGAAAGACGTGAAATTTCAAACTGAACGCCACTTGCCCTTCTCGCGGGCGCGCGCCCCAATATGGTGGGGATACAAGGAATGGTCCTGCTTTTACGCGGCTCCTTACGTACACATTGGTGCTCTGACATCGCTCACTGTACACTCTTAATCGGGTCCTGGTTAAATGCTGGCTATATCCAGAAAACCACACACAAAATTTCCTGTTTCCTGGCTATATCCAGCACTTTAAGCGGGACCTGATTGAGAGCATAACACGTGACATTGCGAGACTTATTCGAAGTGACATGTGCAATTTCCGTAATCTGTTGTTGAGCAGGTGAATGAAAGCTGAAAGTAATAATAACGACAAAACAAACGGAATGTTGGCGCGTTTTTATTTTTCTTTTTTATTTCGAATCGCAGCGAGATTCTATGCACTAACTTGCCTCCGTTTCGCATGCGTTCGTCTTCTCGCCGTTCTCGCGTCGTGCCAGCTCCAGCCCTGACAACTCTTGGCGTGTTTTTGGTGCATCGTCTCTGACAGCAGTTGCAGCGGTGCCACACGGTGTATAGCGGTAAGGATACATGATCCGTGCGAGCCTCTCCAAACGTACGCGCACTGAGGAATCCATCTCAGAGAAACAGGCAATACACTACCGAGAATGCCGAAACGACAACATTGATGGCATATACACGTGACCTTCCGCATGTGAGCTTGTGTGCGCATGACGTGTTGAGGCATATGCGTCATGTGATCCTCCGGCTCCGATACCGGAGAGGGCAGGGAAGGAATTAGGCTTGCGATGACTCCACGGGGCGATTGGCAAGGGTTTCAAGTTTGTCTCTTCGCATCATGGTTTCGTGGCTAGCAATGAACCAACTTCAAAAATTATCGTGGTACACTGCTCTTCACTGCGCAACCAACAGCTTACAGTGTCTAACTACAATTTCTTCTGTGACTTGGTGAGGGGCCCTTTAAGAAGTAAATTACCAACAAAAAACAAAAGCCGCGTCCACATCGCATTTTTATTTCCTTTGATCCACACTCGCCTTTCCCCTGACGGCTTTCCACGGTTTTGCATTCTTTCTCCACCTTCCCGCGGCAACACAGAGGGACCTCCTGTTCCCTTCCTACCGCCACACTCAGGTCTTCAGGGTGGTTCTTCAATTCCTTCGGGACACTGGACAAGCGCCTGTAGAAGCCGCTCGGCGCGTCCTCGGCCATGGACGCGACTCTCCTTTCCTTCTCCCATCTTTACTTCTCTCTCCCCATTACCCTACAGACGCTGAAACGTGCTTCCATTTAGGGCTGAAGAAATAGCGTCTTTTCCTCTCTTCCACCTCTCCTCCTTCTCTTCCTCCAACAACTCGCATTATGTCAGCGCTGTCGCGTATGGTGGCGCCACGTCCCATTTCACAGCTGCTAGCGGTTGTTTTTCGGAAGTTGGTTGACCAAGAGAACTTGATTGAACCTCGTAGAGTTCAAAAAGGTCAATCTTGCCCTGTGACATGAATAAAGGTCTCAAACAGCACTCGAAAACGAAATTTGAGCTTAAATAGGGTTCATAAAGGCGCCAATTCTGAAAATAGGCGTTTATAGGCACTTATCGGCATTTAGGCATGAACGCCGAAAATAGGCATTTATAGGCACAATAAAAACACTACAAAACTCCTCCTTAACTTCTAATTCATGCTCATATATCAAAGCGGCACGATAGGAACGCAAGGAACAAAATAGGCATTTGCCTAAAATCCGGTCTCTACTCATTACCGACCGAGGTTCGGCCTTTACGGCGGACCTAACTCAGGCGATCCTAAGGTACAGCCAGACAAGTCACCGCCGGACCACCGCCCGCCACCCACAGACCAATGGCCTCACCGTCTAAATAAGACCATCGCCGATATGCTGGCCATGTACGTCGACGTCGAGCACAAGACGTGGGATGACATCCTACCGTATGTAACCTTTGCATACAACACGGCCGTACAAGAAACGACGCAGATGACGCCGCATGGATTGGTCTACGGAAGGACCCCGGCAACGACGCTCGACGCCATGCTGCCCCAACGTCGCTGACGAAGAAAACCTCGACGTCACCGTCTACCTTCAGCGCACTGAAGAATGGAAACGAGGAACCCAGCCTTAAAAAAACACGCACACAAGAAGAGAAGTAAGACAACCACGCACGCAAATAAGTGGCATGCCACGCACCGGGCAAAATGAGGACCATAGGCGAGTGGAAGTGCTTCCGTACATCCATAAGGTTTCACACAGTGTCAAGAAAGTTGCATCGAGGCATGGCGTACGAGTAGTGTTCTCGGCGCCATGCAAGTTGTCACGCCTTTGTGCCAACATTGAACAAAGAAAATCAAAGGACACTTGTACAACTCGGCACTCCTCAAAATTCGTTGACTGCGTCACAAATGTAGTATATTGCATACCACTTTCATGTAGTAGGTTGTACATAGGGCAGACGGGGCGCTGTGTGAACACGCGCCTGAAGGAACATGAGACTTCAGTCACTTCAGGAGGAGGCGCGAACTTGCCTGCGCATTGAAGAGCGTGCGGGTGTTCAGCCATTTTCAACGATACTAGAATTATTGGTAAGGGATCCGCGAAATGTCAGAGGGGAATCATTGAGGCATATCAAATGCAAAAACACGGACCGGCTCGTTGTGTAAGCACACCTTCCCTTTCGCTATCACGAAAAGAGGAGACGTTTTTAGACAAACGTAATTAGAAGGTCCCACACGCTGCGCTTTTATCTGAAAGGTTTTTAAATCGCATCAGCGTCTTGCTTGTGTCTCGTCAATTGTCACATGCTCACCGCATCCCCCCCCCCCTCCCACCTAAGATATCATGTAGGGCGCATGCGCGTTTTTGGGTTTCCTTTTCGAGTAGATGTTTTTCCATTAAACTGTTGTCAGTCCTCAGCGTGTGTGGTTGTCTTACTTCTCTTCTTGTGTGCGTGTTTTTTTAAGGCTGGGTTCCTCGTTTCCAAGCTATGTACCAACAGGCCCAACACCAGGCTCTTCTGCACTGACGAAGCTCGACAACTCGCCCGGCTGCGCATCAAGAATCAGCCGACGACTGACAGCTGCCGTTACAATCTTCGACGACGCTTCGTGCAATACCATCCCAGCGACTGCGTTTGGGTGGGGACGCCGATAAGCCGACGTGGATTCTTTGAAAAACTTCTACGGTGATACTTCGGACCATACAAAGTGCTTCGACGTCTAGGAGCAAGACGGCGAGGTGGGCTAGTTGGTGAACATCATCATCATCATCAGCCTGTCTACGCCCACTGCAGGGCAAAGGCCTCTCCCGTGTTTCGCCAATTAACCCGGTCCTGTGCTTTCTGCTGCCACGTTATACCTGCCAACTTCTTAATCTCATCTACCCACCTAATTTTCTGTCTCCCCCCTCACGCGTGTGCCATCTCTTGGAATCCAGTCAGTTACCCTTAATGACCAGCGGTTATCCTGCCGACGTGCTACGTGCCCGGCCCATATCCATTTCTTCTTGATTTCAACTATGATATCCTTAACCCCCGTTGGTGAACATTCATGTTTAAAGCAAAAGCTTTTTAAGCGCACATGAAACGAGGACAGAATAACGAAGAATTTTGACAGGACAGCGCTTAACTCACAACTGAATTTTTATTGAACAGCAGAACATTTAAAAGCACAAGATAACATGTTGCACATGCGCAGACGAACAAGACGCCTAACTGCCTTCAGAACCATGACAACGAAAACAGCATAGTAAACTAACAATCTTCACTTATCTAGAAATTCAAACTTGATTGTGCTAACACAATCACGGCCCCTTTTTCTAATATGAAACGCCTCCACAATTTCACGTGTTGCCTGATCCTTATGCCTAAGCAGTATCTCGGTTTCATGCAACACAGGATGACATCCGCATTTATGGCAATGCATTGCGAGATGCGAATGGGCTGATGCCTTCAAGGATGCGTGGTGCTCCATAAGATGTTCATTTACGCACCTACCAGATTGACCAATGTACACCTTACCGCAAGAAATTGGAATCATATAAACAACTTTCAAGACACACTCCACATATTGGTTCGGTTTCCGATGTTTCACAAGACAGACACTTAACTCCCTCGGTTTATTGATCCGAGTGAAACGATGAAATGAGATTTTGCGAAAAGGCCCGCGTTAACGTGTCCGCATTCTTGGAGTTGCTTTTCTTCTACTTACGGTCCATTTTTGTTTCTTGGGAAGGAAGCGCGTGCCTCCAACGATCGGGTATATGTATAGGGTCGTCTGTCGCACGCATCCTTAGTGAAATCTTTTTGAGCAAATTTGACAGGGGAATTGAACAAAGCCGCTCAGGTATTGCTAATCACATTTTTAGGTATGTGGATGATTTTCTTATATTAACACAGGGTAGGGACTCGTCTAGAGAGATGGTGAATGTGCTGAAGCTTTTCAGGGAAAATAGCATGGGCCTATTCTTCACCTCAGAGCTGCCCTCGAACCGTGAATTGCAATTTCTAGATTTACGGCTGCTTTTTAATAACGATCATGTTTGCTGGGGTTACCACCCAAGAAGTGTCAAACCAGTGCTAGACTACAGGTCCGGGCATTCGAAATTAGTTAAGAGAGGCATCGTGAAAGAATGTTTCATGGCAGCCTTGCAGAAATCGCGTGTGCATCTCGCGAGTGAAAGTTTCAGAAGCCAAGAAGTGAAATTCCAGGAATCTGGCTGCCCCCAGCGCTTGGTGAATTCAGTGGGTCACAGTTTAATTAAAGAAGTCAAGAAAGGGGACACAGAGCGCAAGAAGCCACTTCAAAAAAGCGCAGGATGGCTTTCATCCCCTACGTGCACGGGCTGGCACACAATTTGAAGCATGTCGGAAACAGATATAGCGTGGATGTGAAGTTCACAGCGAAGAATAAGTTGGCACGCTTGTGCCCTAGGATCAATAAACCGAGGGAGTTAAGTGTCTGTCCTGTGAAACATCGGAAACCGAACCAATATGTGGAGTGTGTCTTGAAAGTTGTTTATATGATTCCAATTTCTTGCGGTAAGGTGTACATTGGTCAATCTGGTAGGCGCGTAAATGAACGTCTTATGGAGCACCACGCATCCTTGAAGGCATCAGCCCATTCGCATCTCGCAATGCATTGCCATAAATGCGGATGTCATCCTGTGTTAAATGAAACCGAGATACTGTTTAGGCATAAGGATCAGGCAGCACGTGAAATTGTGGAGGCGTTTCATATTAGAAAAAGGGGCCGTGATTGTGTTAGCCAGCCATCCATCCTGTTACATGACAAGGAGTTGGAATTTCTAGATAAGTGAAGATTGTTAGTTTACTATGCTGTTTTCGTTGTCATGGTTCTGAAGGCAGTTAGGCCTCTTGTTCGACTGCGCATGTGCAACATGTTATCTTGTGATTTTAAATGTTCTGCTGTTCAATAAAAATTCAGTTGTGAGTTAAGCGCTGTCCTGTCAAAATTCTTCGTTATTCTGTCCTCGTTTCATGTGCGCTTAAAAAGCTTTTTGCTTTAAACATGGACGTCTAGGAGCTCTGGACTACAAGGTTGTCCTGGACGGCATTACGAACTCTCAACGGCGCCGTGCGCGACCTGAAGTCGTCCATGTCGTGTGCCTCAAGCCGTATTACGCACGTTAGCGAACCTGAGGACTGCACATATTGCTTTATTATCGTACTGTTTTTGCTTTATTATTGTTATTTATTGTTGCATGCCACCCGTTTATAGACGTTTTTTTTCGTGTTTATTTATGCTTGTCTAAGTCTTCGTCAATTTTTCTTATATTTCCCTCCCTTCTTTCCTCTTTCTCTCCTCCTATCTCCCTCTCCTCTATCTCTTCCCTCTTCCCGAAAGAGTAAGTAGGCGTTGTGCCCCTCCAGGTGGCAGTTGCCAGCTTGCTCTTTCCCTCTTTCCTCTGTGTCCTTGTGTATCTGTGTATGCAAATCAAATAAATAAATAAATAAATAAATAATTGAAGCATCGGGACGATGCTTTTTCAGAGGGGGGCATTGCCACGCGCGTTTCTTCTGTTCACTTTTGATGTATTTGGTTTTCGCCCACAAAGACTGTCAGCAATGCTCAGCGCAAACCAGGCCTCATTGTTCGAGAAGCTTCGCGAGTATTGTAGATCATTTTGTTAAGATTGCGCGCAAGACGCGAACACTCGAGCTTATTCCAGAGTTTGCGCGACAACCAGTGATAAGGCTGGAATATTCGATGACACACGTATAAATGCCGACGCGCTTCACCGCTTGTGAGTTGATCGACGGCCGACGCTCTGTTCGCCGCTATCAGTGCCAGTGTGTATTGCTGTAATCTGACTTTCCGTTTACCGGCCACAAGTTCGTCAACGTCACGACCACGTGACAATATATAAATATAAAAGCCACGAAGAACAATAATTCAGAAAAATGTTTTCCCGACGTGCGGAATCGAACGGCCAACCTCTCGCTCCGCAGCGCGCGGCGCTAACCGCCAGGCCACAGAAGCGCACGTCCTTCAGCATGCTAACGACGAGCTATCCATATACACCATTCACCGCTGGCGGTACGCCGATCTCGGGGCAATATAAGCGTGTTATCTGCCTTACCAGCGAACCAGCTAGATGGCGCGAAGTGCGCGCTAGGCGCCACTCGTTGCGATGCATTGGCTCCTCACCCTGCCCTTTGCCCTCGCGGCGTAGTCGCCCGTGCCAGTGTTGCCAGGTTTGGCTATATATAGCCAAATTGGGCTACAGAAAAAAAAATTGGCGTCGACTTGGGCGAGTTGGCTATGTGGCTATATTTGGGCTACTGAAAATCAGCGACTTGGCTATGTTTGTGCTATAAGTGGCGCCGTCATGATCAACGCTCCAGAGGTGACTGTCATCATGCAGAAGCAAATCTCTAAAGACGCATTCACATTTGGTCTTGAAGGGTCCGAAAGCGGCGAAATTCACCAGCAATCCGCACACTTCGTCGCCTAAGCGAGCGGAAAACCGTGCGACGAGCAACAACGGTATTTCACCATTTTCGCCTCGGCGGCAGCGGAACGCCTTTCCGCCTCTCCGGAAGCCGTACTTCGGCTCTACTAGCATATGAACCACGTGATTTGAGGCCCACAATTTCAAACTGGAGGCCAAGTACTTGGATGCGTATTGGTATAGGTACAAGCGGAACCTTCTGCAATGTCGCCGATTCCCTAGCGGGTAACCTTTCTTTTAATTAGATTGCAGGCGCAACGCAGGTATTGGTGTATGCTGTAGAACCTACGCAAGCCCGAGTGCCTTCGATGCAAAGAATGATGAGTCATGCATCTGGCCGCGGTCATGAACAATGAGCTACACGCGTTTCAACCAATTTCATACTTCGACGCTTGTTCTCACCGCTCGTGCTTTGCGTGACATGTGTGTTGCCTGGAGCAAGTTTACCCAAAGGAATTTAATACTTCATCTACCGCATTACTCATTGCGATGAGCTACTGGCTATGGTGCTCGGCTGCAGACCGAAGGTCGCGAGATCGAATCCCGGTCGCGGCGGCCACATCTCCATGAAGGCAAAGTGCTACAGAAACCTGCGTGCTTAGATAATATCAACCTTAAAGAACCGCAGGTGGTCCTGATTTCCGGAACCCTCCACCATGACGTCTCTCATGGTCATGTCGCCATTTTGGGACGAAAAACCTCGGCTATTATTACTGTCTACCGCTTTCGCTGCGCTGGCCGTAACAACATTACTTTATAAATGTACAAGTGGGCATTTTTTTAATGGCTGGCGCTAAACTGAATTCGGCGCATGAACTGAATATTCACAGGGGAGGCGGCAAATTCTGGTGTCTATAATTACAAAATTTGTCTAGAAAAGCATAAAAAATAATCCTTGACCCTGTTTTGCTTCATGTGTAAAATACTGTAGAGCTGCCCTATTGCAAAAACCAGCGCCGTTCCAGCGCCCCCCAGCGTGATACCAGTACGTGTTTTGGCACTGGATCACACTGGGAACACTGGCACACGCTGGGATTCAGTGGCACTTCGGCGAGTGCACTGGGACAGAGCTGGGTCGCACTGGTAGGGGCGTTGGCTTCGCCGCTGTGACGCTGGCGCGTACTGGGAAGCGCTGGAAACGCTGGAATTTTCACTGGAGTGTGCTGGTGCACACTGGAGCCTGCACTGTTTCTTCCAGGGCGGCATGTAAGTTTCTGTAGTGTATGCGGCGGCACGTCTCGGTATCTTTGAATATAGAATGTTTGATTCGATGGTACCAATGGATGCTACCCTAACAGGCAGGCCCGTAGCCAGGAATTTTTTTCGGGGGGGCGGGGGGGGGGGGGGGCACTTGTTGAAAGCTTTGAAAACCACCGTTTTTTATTATTTTCCTCGGTAAAACACCCCCTTCCATCCGAATTTCAAGGGGAGGCCCGGACCCCCTAACCCCCCCCTGTTAGCAGGCCCTGGCTACGGGCCTGCTAACAGGTGCCAAATGTTTTCACAACTTCTAGCTTGGCAGAGAAAGAGAATGATAAGCGCAAGACATTATGTGATATATGTGAAATCACCGTCATTTTTATTTTTCCCTTTGGAATGCAGAAAAAATTGCGTTAATAACACAAACGAGCCAACGCTGATTATTTTGCGTTTTAGCTTCCTTTTTTTTCCTTATTCACGCAGAGTTAATAACGGCGTTAATTCTTGCGGAGCATGTAACAGCGATGTCTGCACGTTTTGTGCATACACCACCCATACACACACCAGTCTAGCATCACCACATAGCACATACACCAGTCTAGCATCAGGGATGAGTTGTTGTAATCATTCCATTTTGCAGTGTTTAAAAATCTGGAGGCGCCGGTCCTACCAGAAACCGCAAATCGTTACATCGCCGCACAGTTGGCGAGAAGCATTTGAGCTCTGGCTTCGCAACCCCATCCAACGGAGGCCAGAAAAACAGCCGCCGTTCGATATCACCATTCGATTTTTTACTTCTTTTCATTTTATTAAATATATTCGACGAGGAAAAAAGTTGCACTTCTTATAGCGGTATTAGTTTTCCTTTGTTTCTTAAAACAAAAAAGTCACAGTTTCGCTGCAAGGGCGAAGCAATGAATGCCATAGCAACAAATTGGAATGTCAGGCGAAGAACGGCAAGTAGATCGAAACGTGCAGTGCGCTGCTCAAGAAGAAAGAGCGCACGAAAAGAACACACACAAGACTAGCGCGAACTAACAACGTTCACAGCTCAACACTCAATGCGCTGCTCAAACGCAAAGGACGCACGAAACGGATACGCACAGGTATACACAGAACGAGCGCAAACTAATAAGTGTCATAGTGTTACTTCACTGTGTTTGAACAGCGCGCTCTTTTCGCAAACGGGCACTCTGCAGCGAGCGAAGTGACCTTCGTGCGCTCTGTAGCTTCAACGCAACCTCTCCGGTGAAAGCACAAGACCTACAAACCGCCCCCCATCGCGAGATAAGCACACGTGCGCGCGCACACAGGTGACTACGCCCCGTAGGGCAAAGTACACGTTGCAGCGCACGCCTCGCAGCGAGCGGGGCGCCGAACGCGCCCTTCATGCTATCTTGCTGGTAATGCAGAGAACACGCTGAAATTGCCCCGAGATCGGTGTACCGCCAGCGGTAAATGGTGTATACAAATAGCTCGCCTTGAACACGCTGAAGTACGTGCGCTTCGTGGCCAAGCGGTTAAAGCGACGCGCTGCGGAGCGAGAGGTCGCCCGTTCGATTCCGCACGTCATAAGATATTTTTCATAATTATTGTTCTTTGTGGCTTATATATATATATATATATATATATATATATATATATATATATATATACATGGGACATGACGGCGACGGCAAAAACCAGCCGAGAGTGTCCATATAATTCCTATCGCAATAAAAGTAACGTGAAATGTGAAGTGAAATAGAAGAAATTTGACTGTGAGCGAATGATCTGTAGCGCCACCGCATCGCATTCAACAAAACGTAAAGGTATGGCCTCCGAGATTTTTGCGAATACGAGACTGGAAACTAGGCTTCACATTTTACTTTAATTTTTGTAGCATTACGCAGTAACTGAAGCTAGCTTTAAGAAACAAACAGAAACTGATACAGCTATAACTAGTGACACAAGTGAAACACCCACCATGTACAGCTGTGATTCGAACCCGGGCCTTTTGAGTGGGAAGAGGGCATTCTACCCCTGCACCACTTTGGCAGCGTCACGTGCAACTATTAAACGACGACACATTGCAGACTACCGATCGCAGCGCCACAAGCAGCTTGACCCTGCTTGGGCTTCACTTTCTGTGCATTGCTGCTGCGGCCGTTCCGAGCACTCCCTTGTTCTAGAACACTTTAGTTCAACATCGAAAATGCACATGTTTAACGGCCGCTAGAGGTGACTCCGTAGATGTCGCCAAGGGTTCAGCTTGTGCAGCAGAGTTCAGCACTCGCCGATCGCGTCTCCATTCGCCAAGCTAACTTATGGGCGCAAAAAAGCATCCTTCTGAGGGAAAGGCAACTTCCCGGATGCGGGTGTGTTATCGCCCGCCGTGCCAACACAGCCATCACCGCCACTCTACCACCGCGCCACCATACTCAAAAGCAGTCCGGCAGTGCAGAATATTTTTACAGCGAAAGCTGTTAAGAGTTCACAACAAGGGCCGATTTTGGCACCGTAGTTGCCCGCCACCGCCACCGGTGTCCGTAACCACTATCGCGCGAAATAAGAAAAAAACTAAAGTAAAAATACCGAGAATACAATGGGGCTCGAACCCGAGCCCTCTGTGTGGCAAGCCCAGTATTTTACCACTGAGCTACGCCAGTTTTTTTTCTTTTTTTTTCTTTATTGCAGTACTTCAGTTTTCAAAAATAATAAGCAAGTACACACTTTTTACAATTGTTTCACGTGCAAAAGAGCTTCCATGCGAGGTACCCAATCCGGTACATTCTTTTCCAATTTTTGCAATTCTACAAACGAAGTCAGATACTCTCGAAAGTATTCTATAGCTCGTCGAGCATCGACGTCGGCATGACGTACAGCCATGCGTAACCTCCAAATGCTACGCAGAGCCAATAACATGACGACGTCATACGGAAATCCATCCTCATTTTCAATGGCAAGGTACCTTATTCCCTGTGCGTCCAGCGGGAAATCTTTCTTTAATGTCCTTTGCAGGACATCCCAGAAGAACACCCCATGCCAGCAATCAAGAAAAACATGTTCAACGGTTCCCGGCTTGCGACATAAAAAGCAGTGGTCACCCCACGAAATGAATAACCCTTTGTCAGACAACCATGCCTTAACTGGCAAGACACCAGCATGAAGCTTGAAGAAGAATGTTTTGACCCCCGGACGCACAGGCATGCTTTTAACGCGCTTTAACACTTGAATTTGAAGAACAACATCACATAAGTCCTTATATAATTTTTTACGGAAACTGTGCTTAAATATTCAAAAGAAAATCGAGCCTTCAGGAAACGAAGTGACTCGATGATCTCTCTAGAGTAGCCTTGTGTTCGGCCTTCCAATCTGACGGAAGACACGACAAACTCGGGCAAAGCACTAGCCAAGCGCACTTGGCAAACTGTAGGCAAAAAAGGGTCCTGGACATCGCGTAGGTACAAGAAGCGGTTTACAAGCTGCCGCAGAAACAAATGTGACAAACCCAAACCACCGTCACACACACCTCGAAACAGGTTTGTCCGGCTTGTTTTCTCCCAATTGGAACCCCAAATAAACACGGCAAAAATACGATGAAGTTTCTGCACATTCATTCGAGAGCAGTGCAATACTTGCAACACATACCACAGCTTAGTCATAAAGAATAGGTGGCAAACGGTCGCGCGAGCAAAAATACATAAATCCCTGCCCTTGCACTTTTCTGCCTTTTCAAGGATTTCAAATACTTGCCTGCGCCAATAAGGATCACTGTCGCTGTAGTTTTCCAGGGGTACGCCCAAGTATTTCATCGGTGTTGTCACCCATTGAATGTTGAGGAAGTGGTTCAATGTGAGTTCCCACTTTCCATGCCAGAAGCCAAGACATTTTCCCCTGTTGACCGCGCTTCCACTGACCTCACAAAAGCGTTTTGTTGTGTTAACAGTTTCTGCAATACTTTCGAGGTTTGTACAAAATATCGCGATGTCATCAGCATACGCTAGCAAGCGCACTTCGCATGCATCAAGCCTGAACCCTCTGATCTCGTTGCTGCGTATGATACGTAGGCAAAAGCTTTCAAATAAAGCAGCAAAAAAGCAAGGGAGAGAGCGGGCACCCTTGGCGCACGGATCGCTGCAATACTATAGACTTTCCTAACTCTTTGTTAACAATCAGACGAGTAGTACATCCCGTATACGCCATCTTAAGGCTTCTATTATTACTTTACCTACGTTAACGTGCTCTAATACGGCTATAAGCAAGTCATGCGGCACGCGATCGAAGGCTTTCTCAAAGTCCACCTGAAGCATGGCGACCGCAGAGCATTCTAATACGCACCTCGCTTTATGAATGTTCGTAAGAATGCTTTTTCCCTTTATTCCGCATGTTTGATGTGGGCCTACTATTTCTTTTATTACGCCCTGCAGCCTACGTGTCATTATTTTCATGAAAATTTTATAGTCTACGTTGGTCAGACTGATCGGCCGGTACGCTGACAGCTGTCGAAGTTTTCTTGAATCATCTGTTTTAGGGATGAGGATAGTATGGGAAGACAGAAATGACGGAGGCAGAGATTTCACTTCAAAGGCTTCATTAAAAAGGTTAGACAAAACGGGAGATAATTCCTGCTTAAACTTCTTTTAGAAAGCGGCACTTAGACCATCCGGACCAGGAGATTTCCCGCAGTTTAACTTGTCAATTGCTAACTCTACTTCTCCCACCGAGATTGAGAGTTCCAATCTATCTTTAGTTTCATCGTCTAACTGCGGCATCAACGTCAAAAATTCACTTGTGAAGCGTTCACGATCTACAGCACCTATTGAAAATAGCTTGCTATAATGCTCGTGAAATCGTTCGCGATGTCCTCCTTGACGTTTGCTACTGCGCCATTGTACACAATTTATGTTATTGAATTACGCTACGCGTGACTCTTTCCATACCCAGAGCGCGTTTCGTGGGTCGTTCAGAAGTTACAATTTTTTCCGCTCGTGCCCTAAATGTTGCCCCATGAAACTTTTATATATCTAAAAACTCTAGTTTTTCTTTCACCGCACGAATATCCTGCTTAAACCCACCAGGCATTTCGCTCTCTTCTCTGACAAGAGCCTTCAAGTTCAAACGCAAATGTTGCTCATTTATGCGTCCTTCATGCTTAAGAATGGTGCACCTCTCTATTGCTTTAATTTTTATTTTTTAAGTGCGAATGCACTTTATAAGCGACCCTGAATCCGCCGTCATCCGCGCTCCTCCTCCTCTCCCCTAGCAACGGCGCGAGGAGCGGAGAGGAGCGTCTGTAGCAACGGCGCAGCGACGTCACACCCCACGTGACTGCGCGCGCTCCGCCTCCTCACCGCGGTTTGCGCGGGCGCGCGCCGCTCCCCGCACCGCTCTCCGCGGCGTGACGTCACGGCGCGCTGTGCAGCTCGCGCCTCGCGCCATGGCTGTGTGTGTGTGTACAATGCATCATGACAACAACACTTTAAATTCATTAATTACACTTTAATCATAACTTTACTCCCCCCTCATAGCATCACCCCGTGCATTCGCACTTAACCATGTTCACCCTCGGGGAAATGCTTGGGAGTTTTTTGTTTAAAAGTTTCCCAGATTGGTCCAGCTTTTGAGCTGTTGTCACAATTAAGCTCTTCTACACCCTCCATCAGTATAGTATGGAAAACGTCATCATCAAGGAGCTTGTTATTGATCTTCCATAAATCCCAATTACAGTTTCTTTGTTGGTTCGTCCGGACACCCTCCGGACGAACCAACAGCATGACTAACACAGACATTATAACGCGCCGAGAAAGGGCGTACCATGTAATCGGTCCGGTCCACGCGTTCAATTTTCGTTTCCTGAACTGCTAGTATATCCAATTCATTTTCCGTCGCAATACGATACAACTGATTTTGCCTCCTTTTAGCTGCCAATCCCCGAACGTTAACTGTTCCGACGCGCAGATACCTTTCCAATGACACAGTTCTGCCGCCGGCCGAGACCAACGGCGAGACGCCCTCGTCATACATATCGACGCCTTGCTCACACGCCATCATGGCGGCTAAAACTTAGCATCTGTGTCACCCCTTGATAGGGACGACGCACGCACGTGAACAGCACTGCGAGCTTTCTTCTTTGCACCGACACCCACAGATGCTTCTATTTGCCTCGGACGCTGCCCCTGCGGGACAGCAACCGCATCCTCATGGCAACGTTTTGCCTGCGTTGTCTCGGTCTCCATCTCCTCCGCAGAAGCCTCAGTGACCGCCAGTTATTTGCCCGCTGTCTCCAGAACCGTAGAGACGCTACACGCGTCCCGCTGCTCTCTGGCGGATTCCTCTACCAGGTGCTCCGAGTCGACGCCTTCGGCGTTCGCTGTCGCCGACTCTTGACGTTCACCTTAACTGCGTTGTCCACCGCTGATGCTTGGTGCCCAGAGACGCTGCCGTCATTCACCTCTACCTGAGCGTTTTCGTTATTAAATGGCCTCGCGGAAGCCGCAGCCTGTTCTGCCTCTTCCTCATCCATGATGAGTTCGCTCTGGTCAGAGGCAGCGGGCCGTCCTACCACTTTGGCGTAGCTCCGGGTGCATGCCTCTTGAGTCTTGTGTATGGCCAAAACCGTGGCATTCACTGCACCTTGGAACCCTGCAGTCGCGTCGAATATGGCCCGTGTATTTGCAGCGAAGGCACAATGGGGCTCGACCGGGCGCAACAATAAGCGCTGTGCCACTGCCAAGGCGCATCTGGTGGGGCATGTCGTCCAACATTACACCGTCTTTCAGAAGCAGCCTCACAAACTTTGTCAGGGAATCAGCGCCTTCAAAGCCTTCCACTTTCCACCTGTCGTTAGTCACTTATTTCACTTCACCATACTCGCTAAAGTCCTCCGAATACTATCGTTAGAAACGTCCAAAGCCACCCAATGCAACTTCAGACGCACCTCTTGCCTGTTAGGGTCAATGACGAGACAGAGTCGATCCTTGACGGCCAATCGCCCCACTTCCATAAGTCTCTTTTTGACCTCATCTGTCCACAGGTTCACAAGCCAGACGCGTGACATCTGATATGCACCGATAACAGCCACATCCTTGATGACACCAGCGTCTTGCAAGGGCTTTAGAATATCTTCGATGCGGTACGGCCTTCCTGAAATGTCGCAGTGCAGTACGACTGCACGATTCATAGCATCACCTCATGTAACAGTGGGCAGAACAATCCCGTAGTCCTTTGGCACAGTAATAAACGGGGTGCCACAGCCGTAGGCGACCGCTGTCGCAGCTCTCTGGGAGCCCACCATCCTGCGTCCGCACGCGTCGGTGACCAGAAGCAGAATGACTGAGCTACATCGGTGCTTCGAACTCCGACCCAAAGAGACCCTATGCAGGCTTCATGTCGGCTAAGGAATCGCGTTAACATGTGCAATAAAGCGCTTTATGCCAGTGAAGTTGAATGCTCCAACCCATAGAGTTTCATACTATAATACCTAGAGGGGAATCTGGCGCTAGTGTCTATTCAGCAGTGCGTTGTACCACCATGGAAATGATGGGAAGTACAGGCTTCGGATATGCTTCGGATGGATTACGTTCTTGAGATTCGCGACGATTGTTTGCTGAGTGTAAAACAAAGTGATATGAAGTTATTTCTAATTGAAAATTGCTTCATTTTTTTAATACGTAAAACTTATTGCAAAAAGTTTGCGTCAGCATGAGATGGAAAAGAAACCTGGACAAATTTAACTGCCAGGGTATGCATTGCTGTGGTATTGTGTTCCAGGTTTGGCATAAGGATATAATGAATTATTTTTTATAACACTTGAAACCAAACGCGCTTGTTTTTTCATCGAAAGTACGTATTATCTATTTGTGGAAATAACAGTACAGTATTGAGTGAGAAACACTTCACGTATCGTCTGGCGCGATGCCAGGTGCGTCTGTCCAAGTGGCCTGCCCCCAACGCATCTCTTGTTTTGTTGTGAAGACGAGTCAGAGGAGCGTGACGGTGCATCTGCATAGCTCCGCCCCTCGTTTTGCAGTCGATATGAACGAGTTTTGGCAAGACGCGCTTGTAAGAAGACGTGAAATCTGTACGATATCCTGCACTGGCATGGGACGCTACATATATGTGCAGCGGTGAGTGCACGACGCGTCGCTAAAAGTGTCAAATACAACACGTAAAGCTGCAACGCCGCAGCAAACAAAGAGACCTAGCGGTCTTCAGTCTCTTTGAACAACAAAGACACTGCTTGAGTGCTTTGCACCGCACCCCACTAGCCAAGCTGCGCGAAGAACGAAACTGAAACTCTAGAAAAAAAATCCGTAGACAGTTCGCTAGCTAACGCTGTCCAACTCGAAGCCTGTACTTCCCACCATTCCCATGGTGGTACAACGATCGCAGCGACAGATTCCCCTCTAGGTATTATTGTATGAAACTCTATGCTGCAACCCATTACGAAAGCCTCAGGCATAATTCTTCATCATCAGCCACAGCATCAACAAAGCGCTCATAATGCCTTACAAGCGTGTAGCGGGTACCACGCTTCTCCGAAGAATGACGAATAATGGCATGGTGGACGCTTCCCCACTACACAAAAATAATTTATGGCGTAGTGGGTACTGTCTAGACGCTCTGCTGGTAAGGGCAATGCCCTCGAACGCGCCATCAGCGCAGCACTTCGCAAGAGACAGCCGTACGCACCTGAGTCGCGTTCCCAAAGCCCCTATTTATTCTATACCGCTCCTTACATCACCATGAGGGCGCGACTCAGTTATCATTTATACGCGCCCTCTACAGCCCCCCCTTCAGGAGCATGAATGTATTATGTTTGAGAACACCTCTTAGTGCTAACTAACATACACTTGTCATTAAGAAAACCAGAACGCCAGTCTGCGTCTTTTCACACGTCTTTTGTAACGTGAACGTCGAGCAACAGAAAACACAGGAACTTGCGGAGTTTTGTTGTGCTCGGTGTCTGTCGCAGACTGGTCTGTGAGAGCATCTTGGTTAAGGCCGCCGCAGACTTGAGTATCCTACACCAGGCCAGGAGGTTCGCTTGTTAGTTCATGAACATTTGCACAGGCTGGGACATTGACGGAGGTGTGTCAGATGCTGGAGAAGTATCAGGGGAACTGACATTTGGGACCAAATGTCGACGATTCCTGACGAGGACACCGTTGGGCGTTTGAACCACATAAGAGCGTGGTCTTTGAGCGGGACTCGGAACCCTAGCCCACACTTCAACATCTTGCACCCACACTTCTTCCCCTTCTTTCAGGGCACAGAGATATTGTCGTTGTCATCTGTGCCTTTCTTCAAGGTCCTCGGTCGACAGCCAGTCGTGCCTGAGCTTCTTAGAACTGGGATTCGTGTCCGATGAGAGCGTCCCACCAGGAGTTCAGGTGGACTATAACAGGAAATGCCTGGGGCGTTGCGCCGTGACCAGCGCCGACGACGCCTATAGTGGATGACGCCGAGTCCAACAATCGCCTCGTAACCAAGAATAGGTGTGTCGATACCATGCACCACGTATAGTTTCTGTCGTATGTAGCAAGAACGCCAGGTCAAAGATGCCGGAAACGAACCGATGAGGTTGAGTCTGTTGCGTCCCGGCCCAAGAAGTTGCTCGCCTCCTGGCGGGTCAGGCGAAGCTGGGCATCCCTGGAACGTTATCCGCCTCGTGCACCGGTATGGTGGCGCCACCGCTCGGCAAACGCGGTCGCACCATCATGCAAAGCGCCATAGGATCCCATGCATTTTGAATGAAGTTTGCGCATCCGCTGTGCAAAAACAAACGAGCGCCATCTCTCGAAAATATTTTACACCGACGACTAGACACCTCCTCGCTTCCACCGCCTTCGTTTCCTTCAAGTCAACTCCCCTCTCCCCCCTTTTTTTTTATTTCTTTCGGTTGCCGTGGGAGCGCGCGCTGGGCAGAGCTAGTAGTGCAGAGGTGCGGTCACCAGCGCACCGAACATGACCGGGCGGGTTCGTCGGCTCGTCGCTTCCGTCGTATCTTTCTTGGATGTTGCGAAGTTAAAATTGTGTAATGGTGGTGGTCACACGTCGGACGGTCAGCCCTGACTTCTCTCAGCTGCCATCGGCATCAACGGAAATGCTTCAGATCCTTCAGTCGTGCACTTTTGTTCGTTGGCTGTACAAGATGGCCTCCTGCAAGACGGCGTTTTTCTTTGACTGTCAATTATGAGTGAAGTTTTCCGGCGTAGCAGCGGTTTGATGACCCGAGAAGGGGAACAGGTGCTACATCGTGGAAACCGCTGATATGACGGCAACCTTTACGACGTTACTGTACGCGCACGATTGTGCTACAGTTGAAACCACCACCGTGGTTGAAACACCACGCCTGGCTTCGCGCGTCTGCTTCATAGCACTGCGTGGTAGCAAGTGGGTTGTTCTGTTGCGTCGGTTAATATTGAATTGCAGTTGGAATACAGTTTTTACAAAGGTAAGTGAGACTGTAAGTAGTCGCCCTTCTTTATGCTCGCTAGTCCACGAACATTACTTCTAGAATCGCATTTTATGTGGAGTTTCACGTACCAAAAGAGAATCTAGCATACGAGAATCTAGCTACACGCGTACACATTTCCTATATAAATCTGAGTAACGCCGCGCGTGCGCATTTCCTATATAAACCTGAGTAATCTTCTGCGTAATTTAAAGCACATGTGATAGAGGATCGTGGCTTCGACGGTGAAAGTGATTAGATTTTCAGAAATATGTGGTTGTAATGCAGTTCGAAGTTCCTCAATTTTTTGTACGGTCTGTGAAAGAATAATATAAAAAAAAACAGTGCGAATGATTGTGGGTCATTTACTATAGTACTTTCACACATTATTATGCAGCTGTGTGGCGCCTGTTACAACGTCAAGTTAGCTAACCGTTTTTTTTTCTTTTGGCCGTATAGTAAGTGCTGTACAAAGATGAAAACTTGTGTCTTTTATGCGTTTCCTAAGCAAGCATACAGCCGCGATGTAATAATAATAATATGTGGGGTTTAACGTCCCAAAACCACGATATGATTATGAGAGACGCCGTAGTGGAGGACTCCGGAAATTTTGACCATCTGGTGTTCTTTAACGTGCACTGACATCGCACAGTACACGGGCCTCTACCATTTCGCCTCCATCGAAATGCGACCGCCGCGGCCGGGATCGAACCCGCGACCTTCGGGTCAGCAGCCGAGCACCCTAGCCACTGATCCACCGAGGCGGACCAGCCGCGATGTACATTGTTGTTGTGCTGTTTAGAGTGTTCAATAAAACAAGAAGTCTGTTTTATGTTGCAACAGTTTTTTATTTCGTCTGTGTTAGCAGATCACGCGAACAACTTCAACGCATGCACGTTAGAAACGCATGTATTGCATCACGCACGTGCACAGTAATAATAAACGGGTCTGCCATTTTCAAACAAATAAAATAGAACAATCGATGTAAGAAACGTCACGGCTGTCTAGTGGAGCAGCGTCGGCAGTGCAAATATCAAACCATAATGTAAATTGAATAAAAAGAAACGGTTAGTAGCGGGCGCTTTGCGCAAGGCGCCTATGAGCCGCGCGTTGCCGCGTTTCGCCACCGTTCGCCGTTGGTGGCGCCACCTGTACAGCTCAAAGCAGCAGCGCACGAGGCGGATAGGGACAAGAGACACGTCGGCACCCGAGTCCACTTTGAAGCGAAGAGCGCGTTCATTGATTTCAGTGCTGACGAACCGACCATGTTCTCGGGAGGCATTTACTGCGAGCAGCTGAATGTGGCTGAGACTTTTCTTCCTGGAACGGCAAACTACAGCGAAGTGTCCTGTCTTGGGGCATGTAGGCTTCTTCGCTTGGCAATCTTGGCGAGAGTGCGCCGAGTAACCACAGTAGTCGCACGTAGCGTTCCATGAGACGCAATGCTGGTTGGCCTCTGAACGAGAGGAGCGTTGGGACGCGTCTGATCTGCGGGCACTGGCTTGCTTCTTTGCAAGAGCGTCTATGATGAGCGGATGTCCTTGCGAACTACGGGCTTGTTTTTCCATTTCAGCGTCTTCGTGCTGGCGAGCTTGAGTCAGCGCATCTAGAAGACTGAGCTTCGAGACGCGGCAGAGCTGGTCCGACAGGCGAGAATCCAGTAGACCCACGACAAAAGGGTCGCACACGAGACGATCTTTAACCGTAACAGGGTAGTTGCATTTCTTGACCATGTTCGTGAGCACGGTGTGGAACGCGTCTACAGTCTCTCCGGGCATCTGATCACGTTTCTGGAACCGGCTGGACTCGTAGGCTTTATTGACCGGGTGAACAAAGTATCCGTTGAACTCTTCCTTGACTGCGTCGTATGAGGCGTAACCTACCGTGTCAATCATGAGAGAGGACAAAATAACACGAGCTTGAGGACCCATGCAGTAGATCAAGGTGCGGACTTTTATTTCTTCGGCAGCAGACGCTAGGCCTGACGCGAAGAAGAAGTCTTCGAACTGTTGAATCCATGCCGGCCACTGACGTGCGTTGTCGAAGTTGAACGGCGGTGAATGGAAACGCTGGCGCCAAGAGGAGCAGAAGAGCTTGAAGTCTAGGGATCAGACATCTTATTGGCAGGATCCCACTTCTGACACCATGTCGAGACGCTCTGCTGGTAAGGAAACCCAGTTGAAGATGACAACAGAACTTGCCTTGAGCACAAAAGAAATTTCAATTGTACAAAAGGATTTTTCTGCTGTTACTACACATTCTTGTTGAGACAACACACTTTTCAATTGTGCATCCGAACTTTTATTGTGACAACAGAAGTGTGTGCAACACACTTCTCTTGTGCAACAACAGAAAGTTGAAGTGCTACGAAAATCTTCATAGTATTGTACAAAAATGTGTCCTCACAACAAGCACCCGGCTGCTACTACAGAAATGTCTATATACTGTACGATAAATTTTGTTGTACGAAAGAAATGTGTTGTGCTACAAATGTGACTTGTTGTCTTAGCGTATAGTCAGTTGTGACAACAGAGGTCTTCCGTAAGTAATGCAACAAAAATCTTTCGTACAACAGAAGTTTGTTGTCTAAGCGTGCATCCAATTGTGGCAACAGAAGTGTCTATAGAGTAATGCAACAAAATTGTGTAGTATTACAGAAAGCTTCGATACAAAACAACTGTTATGATGACATCACTCAAAATTACACCATCTCCCGCTAAAGGGAACCATGTGTAGATGTGAAGCAGCGGGCGCTAACGCTTACACTGGCGGCGGCGTTGACGCTGGCGCTCATCGCAGCGTTGCGCAGGAGAGAAAACAGGGGAGGTGCAAAGCACGCAGTGATGGAGCGGTGTTTCCTACTGGAACATGCCAATCGCTGCTAATGGGCAATGAAAGACAGAAGACTCCGACTGGACACAGAGACCCGCAGTCCCCTTTTAGTTAACGCGCACGCTGCGAATTTTTATTGTTGAACAACGCACAGGAGAAATCTCCCACCGGCACCACTTTGCAGGTCAAGATCCAGTGACATATATACGGGGTGGCCAGTGAACGGTTGTGCAGCGCGAGCAGTCGGTTTTTTCAACAAAGAAACCCGCTAGCAGACGCTGCCTGCGTCGGCGTCGCGAGGCGAGAGAGGGGGGGAGCGTAGGAGAGAAGAGAGAGGGGGGGGGACGCGCATGCGCAGTGGGAGTGTGGACTCGCGGGCAGGGATGCCTAGAGGAGAGAGGGGGGGACGCGCATGCGCAGTGGGAGTGTGGACGCCGCGGGCAGGGATGCCTAGAGGGGGGGAGCGTAGGAGGGGAGGCGCATGCGCAGTGAGGGTGTGGTTGCCGCGGGGAGGGATGCCTAGAGGAGAGAGGAGGAGAGGAGGTTTTTTATTTTTATTTTTTGGAAGGATTTGCGCATGCGCAGTAAGGGAGGCCAATAGATGCGGACAATAGACTACAAAACAGACGACAGACTATACGGCAGACAACAGACCATACGCTAGACAATAGACCATACAGCAGACAACAGATAATACAACAATCAATAGACCATACGCAGGACAACAGACCCTACGACCAACAATAGACTATAGGATAGACAATAGACAACAGTGCAACAGACAACAGCGTCCCAAAATACGAAAGACAACAGAATTTCTGTCGTAGTATTCTGTTGTGATTTTCAACTGGGAATGCGCTCGAACGCGCCGTCAGCGCAGCACTTCGCAAGAGACAGCCGTGCGAACCCGAGTCGCGTTCCAAAAGCCCCTCTTTACTATACCACTCCTTACATCACCATGAGGGCGTGACTAGTCAGTTATCATTTATACGCCCCTCTACAGGTACCATGCAAATGTACTTGCAATAGTTGCCCCAAGAGTGTTTAAAAAAGGCTCTAGAAAAGCCGCTCTTCCAGCTTTCGCTGTGACTGTGCTGCGCGTTCCGTCTAGGCCTGGCGGTTTTCTTGGCAGGGCTACGGTGCGTCAGCACAAAATGAAAAAGAAAGAAAATTCAGGACACACAGTGTCTTACGTCTTGTGTTTATTTACTTTTTCGTTCTGTGTTCTGTCTGTGTTCACTTGGCGTACCTTCTAATATGGAGTGTTGCTTGTCCATTCTTGCTGGACATACTTTTGATATATATTTTCGGCGCAGCGACATGACTCTGAGTTGAAATGCACTGTTATTCTGAGTGCTGCGTAGATGCAACGATGACAGGGTGCTGCACGCACTCCTCACTGGACGAGCCGACAAGAAAGCAGAAGGCGTTCTTTGTTTCAAGCCCGTCTCCGTCGCGCGACGCCTTCTAAACGAAGGGTGAACATCTATGGAAAGCGCTCCTTCGACACAAAACAGACCTTTCACAGCAACGCCGCTAGACGCAGTAAATTTCGTTTTGGGGCATCTCGTTTGATTGCATGGCCCGCTTCATAGCGACACCGAAGAACAACGCAGAGACAAATCGGCGACTCGCTTAAATAAATATTATGCTGAGTTGTGAATGACCGACCTCTTTTTGCTCTCAGACGCTTGTATTTACAAAGCACAAGATAAACTTTTGAAAGCACAAGTGACATTCAAAGGAAATTATTCAATGATCGTGGTTATGTATATTTGTCGGCAGGTGAAATGAACACTATAAATTGAATGTGCCGGCATTTCCATACAACTTGTTATTCACTAGTCGTATGAAACCATGTTGAAACCATGCAATTATTTTGCATGGAATAACCACGTAAAAATTGTTTTGGACGGCCGCAATTTATGCCCATATTCAGTGGGAATTCATAGCGTTCTGAAGGAAGGAATATTCATTGTGGTTGACGCTTTAACTGAAGGGTGCAGTACAACGACTTAGAGTACGACTTAAGGCCGAGACAGGCGGTACAATTTTCCATCCCATGCGACGTCCGACGCGGCGGTGCGGCAGCTGGAATGGTGACGTTTCATCGCATCGGACCGCCGCATCGCATGTTCGGCGGGCATCAAACCGGGCAAATGTTTTCGTCGCTGCATACGACCGTCGGACGGCCGCCTATGACAGCTCGGGGGACGCGTGTCCTCAAGCCGCTGGTGGCGCCCTCTCCCTGTTGTCGCTCCTGTCTCCGTGGCTGTCGTGGCCAAGGCGAGTCGATGGGGCCTCGCTTTCCGGAGGTGCACACGGGGACAGGGGCGGAGCCACGTTTCTTTTTGTCGTTGTTTGTTTGCTGACGCCATTTCCGTTTCTCTATCTTTTTCCCCCGCGCGGAGCAGCTTCAGGTTTCTGTTGTCATTCTCGTTGATTTCTTCTTTTGTTTTCTTTTTCTCGCGCGGGTAGGGACACCACTGTTCGGTGAGTGGACTGGCGTTGACTCGACAGCGCCGACGGGCATACACGGGCGCATTTGATCGCAGGTTTGATCGCCACTTAGTCTGAGGTGCGGCTGCATGAATTTGTCTAACTTCCGAGCCAGACTAGATCCGTGTCTGCCCTGATAAAAGGTGTCCGCGCGACACCGGTATGGTGTGATAACAAGCTCGACAGCACGCAGAAGTTCGAGCCATCGTGGTAACGGCTAGTTACGAGGGTGGATACGCAGGTCGTTGGAGGCGCACATAATACTTCCAAACACCTTGTCGTGATCACGAACATAATTAAGCCTCCTGTGTTCCCGAAGAACCTGCCTTGGAAACTGGATGCGCTGGAGCGTTCGCCAGACGTCAACTGAGTAACGCACTCTGTAATGAAACTAGCTGCCACTCGTACGTTGATTCGCATGCTCTGGCGGAGCCCCTCATTACAGGGTTCTGAACGCACGACCGAAGAGGAATGCAGCTGTGCGCTAAGGAGCAAGAACTTCTGCATCAACTCAGGGCCGACCAGAGGGCCCGCGACGCGGCTTCATGTTGAGGCTCGGCCTACCCGTCCCGATCGACGTGGGAGCGGCCCGCTGCGCTATCGCCACGGGCGATAGCTTTCCTCGGGATCTAAATAAAATTCTCTGTTTGTCTGTCTGCTCGACGAGTTAGCTGGGTGAGTGGAGCATTAGTTAATGCGTGCTGGAAAAGTCAGTACTTCAAATAGAATGCGTCCAATGTCGACCGCATCCGGGATAAAGCCTCGGCCTTCGTACCAGAACCAGTACTCAGTTGTTTTGATATAAAACACGTATTACTGGAACGGTGGCTGGCAATGTCGTATCCATTCTTTATCCGTGCGTAGCAGGAACGCGGACAATAAATCCAGCAATGTTGCAGGAACAAAAGCAACAAACCGCGTATCATTGCCGTATATCATTTTGTTGCCACCGTCAATCAGCTGTCACCACGATGGCTCGAACTTCCGCGTGCCATCGAGCTTGCTTTCACATCATAGCGATGTCGCGCGGACACTTTTGATCGCGATCAGGGCAGAGACGGATCTAGTTCGGCTCGGAAGTTAGCCAAATCGCAATTAAAGTGACCATGCAGCCGCACCTCAGACTAAGTCGTGATCAAACCTGTGATCAAATGCGCCCGTGTATGCCCGTCGGCGCTGTCGAGCCACACCAGTCCACGCTACGCACAGTGCTGTCCCCACCCGCGCCAGAACAAAAGAAGAATGCAACGAGAATGAAACATGCAGCCGCTCCGCGCGGAAAAAAATAAAGAAAAGAAAAGTCACAGTTTCACCGCTGAGGGTGAAGGAATGAATGCGATAGCAACAAATTGTAATGTTATACGAAGTGAGGCTGGCAGCTAACTCTTCTGGATCCCGTGTCACGCAACTCTACAAAACGCTGGTTTAAGAGACTACGGCTGCTCCAGGGACTCTTCACACATTCTCTTCGCGTTGAGAGCGCAGCACGTAGAAGGGTATACCGGCCGCCCGCTGTCGGCTTCCGAGATAGCGAGATAACGAGCGCGCCAGCGACGACCACGCTCGTAAAATCAAAGGTCGCTGGAGGGACCCTCTCTCCTCCCCCCCCAATCGCGTCTTTGCACGCTCGGAAAAGACGTGCGGGGCGTTACCTCTCTGCTTGAGCATCCGACGGCTGCGCTAACATGCGGGGGGGATATTATCGCATGCGCCTCGAAGCGACGGAGATGGGCCGGCTCGTTTGATCTCGGCTTCAGCCGCGTTCGTCGCTCCCGCTCGAGCGCTATTACCCGCGGGTAGAACGTACGATGCGCTGGGGGGATCTCATCAATTTGGACTTTACACGTGACTGACGGCGATGGCAACGGCGACGGCAAAAACTTGCCGAGACTGTCCATATAATTGCTATCACAATAAAGAGAGAAACGGAAATGGCGTCAGGAAACAAACAACGACAAAAAGAAACGTGGCTCGTCCCCTGTCCCCCCAGTGCGCCTCCGCAAAGGAGACCCAGTCGATGGAGTGAAGCCTCGGAGCATTTGCCGACATCGCCGCTCGCGGCGGGGTGATAGTCATCGAGTACATTGTGCTTGAGACGTGAAATATTTCGTGATTGAATAAAGTGATGTTTGAAGTGTGTCATTTCTGCAAGACAAAGCCCGTTTCGAAACCACTATCGAGATCGCGAGCAGCGATGGAAGGTCATTTCGCAGGTAAACACAGCGACGCCGGCGTCTCGGCGAGCCGGCTCGCTTCGCTTCCCCCTTGCTCTTCACATCGGTGACGTCGAAGAAGTAAATAGCGCATGCTAGCGCATTACATACCAGCTTGATCGTGTTGGCAAAAATAAGCGCTCTATGACTTGCTCGCGTGTGATTGCAAACGGCGTATAGGCGACGGCCCGCGCCCGCTATGCTAGGCGTATACCTATCGGAGTCGTCAGCAGGGTTGCCGTTGGGTGGACATCAAAAGGTGCCAGAACCTACGCCAACAGTAGCCAAAGTAGCCATGCCATTTGATATTATCGCTAAATTTCTAGCCAAATAGTAAAGAAGCGGTGTTATCAACAGTCTTTACTATTGATGAATAAATAAAACCATTTTGAATAGGTAAAACCACAAGTTTATAAAAGAGCCATGGCGCCAACGGGGTCCAAAAGTAGCCAATTTGGCGCAAAGTAGCCACAAACGGCAACGCTGGTCGTCAGTGACGGCGGCCTGTTGCGATGTGCTTGTCGTTCGCGAAGGCGTAGTTTTAGAGATTATTTACTTATAGAACGAAGCGTGGCTGTGCAAAGTTGCTTGTTTTGTTCTTCATTACGAGGATACTAAGTCTTCCAAGTGTGCATGCCGAGGCGCCGTACGTGGGTGGAGCCTGCCGCTGATTGCTCATTCGCCACATGTGCGCTGAATCGCCGGGCGCCGCATGCCGGACCGTCCGACGCCGCACGTCGCATCGTGTAGAAAATCGTACCGTCTGTCTCGGCCTCGCGTGATGGCGTGAAACAGCGAATTCGCGGACTGATGCATACTGACGGCATAGCTTTGCTTGCTGAAAATACAAGGAATTGGTAAACAGGTGTGGCAATGAGGCCGCATACCTTGGCCGCCATTTTAGCTCGAATAAATCAGGAATTGCGAATTATATTAAAGGAATGTGTACTGATGTGATATCAATCCAATCTTAAACCGCTCCAAAGTCAAGTATTATGAGTACTTAGGCGTACAAATCGATGCAAAAGAACACCTATGAAGAAATCAACTGAAATAATTTCAGAAGAAAATCAAAACCAAGTGCAGCGCTAATGAATCACAGAACACTTTGCGGTTACAATGAACACTTGGCGATGGCAATGATCATCTGTCTATGACTCACATTCATCATATCAGGTTCAGAGGAACCTTGATAGCGCGGTTTGGTGCGGAGCGCGAGCAATTAGTGGAAATTCTATGAGCGGCACGCGTATCACAGTCTATTGTATACTCACACAAGGTATACGTGGTGTTGAGGATGCCGCCGAGGCCCAGAGAAGCCACCAGTCTGCCGATGTTCAGCATGAGGAAGCTCGTAGAAAGACAGATCACGACGCTCGCCAGGATGGGCAGAGGGGTCATGAACACCAGGGCTCGCTTCCGGCCGTACCTGCGGCACATTTGAATGCAGAAAAAAGAATGTGGGACACTTAGCAGCAAATATTTGTTGAATCATTTCATCAATATTAGGGATGTGCAAATGGGACCCGTGATGCGGGAAAATTTTGTTTTATATTCAGTGTGCAATTTGCCTACGCTTTCTGCTCACGCCCCCCCGCTGAGAGAGTACCGATGAGATGTAAAAGTTTTTTACAAACGCCACTTGAGGAGTAATGCTCATTCGTGTTTTAAATGCGAAGCATTTCTTAGTGAACTGCAGGCACTTTGAGCGTTTCCATCTACCTATCTACACACTTAACAAATTATGACCCATAAGGGTGTAAATGAGCTTGTCGCCAGACGAACACCCTTTGCCACCTATTGGGTGTTCGAAAAAAGGTGCTAAGAAAGGGTGCAGAGCTCAGCACCCTTAAAAAAGTGTGCACAGCATAAAATTTCAAAAGGTGTAAGGATTGCACCCTATATAAAGGGTGCTATCGTGCCATAACACCCTTTAAAATGGGTTCGGGAAGGGTGCGGTACATCGATGTACCAGTGGAGCAAAAACCTCGGATGGATGCTAGAGATGGCCACAAATGTAGAATACCCTATACTGTGTAGGCAACGCCGTGTGACAGGCCACATACACTCTTAAAAAAAATGGAGTGTCCCACGCTCCATTTTAGGGAGAAACGGCGATGTCCCCAATGTTCGACTTTAAATAGGGTAACGTTTGTCCCCTTTGACACTGAGAAACGTTCCTGCATCGTCAAAATCAAGATGGCTGACACCAGGCTAGCGTAGCGAGCGATACAATTAGGCTTAGCGAGTGTATCGATTTAGCGAGAACACGTTTATGCCTTTAGCGACGCACGTTGATACTACAGAATGGCGTCTTGGCGGATAGTTGAGAGTCGGGCCCATTCATGGATTGTGCAAGGGCACCGGAAGGCTGATGCAGCGCATCTACATACACTGAGACCGCACTTCTAGCTCAAAAAAGAGGAAATACTATACAATTTTGAAAATAAGGTCATGACACTAGGTATATTTCTAGATTTTAGTAAAGCTTTCGATCGGGTAAACCATTCAATTTTATTTGAAAAGTTAGAACATTACGGGTTACGTGGAGAAGTACTTCAACTTATTAAATCTTATTTGAGAGCACGCTACCAATATGTCGAGCTAAATAAATATAAATCCCACCTTAGGCCTATTGAATTTGGTGTTCCTCAGGGTAGCATACTGGGACCAGTTCTCTTCCTTTTCTATATTAACGACATTGTAAGAATCTGTGAGGACTGTAAATATATAATATATGCCGATGATTGTTCGGTACTTATTGAGGGAAGAGACTTAGAGACCATAATACGTAAGGGCAACACATTCTGTCATAACTTAGAGATCTGGTGCAGGTTCAATAGGCTTATTCTAAATGAATCGAAAACGAAATGCGTGTTGTTCCGTGCCCCCCGGTATTTTAAGGAAAATCGATGACTGTGTAACTCTTGGGCCATATCAAATCAAAATAGAGAAACAGATTAAGATTCTCGGTGTAATTTTTTCAGAAAATATGTCCTGGAATGAACATGTGAAAACTTTATTGCCAAAATTAAGCAGAGCAGCCGGTGTATTAAATCGGAACCGTCACACTTTTCCAGTTAGCATTAAGAGAATCTTATATTTCGCGCTCTTTAACTCTCACTTATATTATTGCACACTAATATGGGGAAACACAACATTATCAAACTTACAGCAAATATTCTTGATCCAGAAAAAAGCACTTCGTTCAATAGAAAACGCCTCGTTCCTAGAACACACGGAACCTTTATTCCTCAAACATAAAATTATGAAGGTTCACAACATATACAATCATAAATACTGAGAACATACAGAAATGCTACATTAGGGAGAACAGAAGTATTTGATGTAATAGCGAATCTTCGTGCTAATGCAATTACCTATCCTTTCAGGTATCACCCTCCATACCATGTTCCTTTCTCGCGTACCCATTATGGGAAAGAAAAACTTGATCATGTACTTGCCACTAGACTAAATGAACTAGACCAAAAAAATGTTGACGTTCTTAACATTAGTAAAAAAACCTTACTAGATCTGTTTATGTATCTGTTTATGTATATGTGTTGGAACTACTCATGTTTCTTTGTATCCAGTAGTTTCTTACGAACATGTTTTTTCTTTATGTACTATTTTTACTAAAGTGATTGTAAATTAAAAACGTACATTGCTGTTTTTTTTACTACAACATCGTTGATTGTATAACTGCCTGGGATAAAAGCATTGTATATACTATGGCTAGATTTGCTGATATGTTTCATCCTGTCACTGCTGCTGTACGGGTGACCAGAGCTTAGTCAAGCTGCGCAAGCGCAGCTTTTTTCTCTGGTCCCCTGTTTTCGCATTTACAATGCACTGTATTGTCTACTGCGAAAATAAAATTTCGATTGATTGATTGATTGATTGATTGACATTTATTAGTAAATATACACGTTCGCTAGTCTGCGAGACACATAGTACACGCACACACACTCAATGAATTCAATACACAACTCACTCATTTGCATACAATATAGCCCATACTATGAACAAATCACAACCGCCGCGTACGCACAGATGTGTTTACACATACCCCAATACGAAGTGCAGACGCTTATATAGTCACTGAATTACGACTGACGTTGGGGTACAAGTGCCACGTAAGTTTTGGCAAACTCTTTTACATTTCATGGCTGTATCACAAGATACGCAGGCATCATTATCCTGTGCCTATCCCTTATCCAAGCTTAGCAGTTAATCAAGAGCTACATCATAACGAACGTGACAATTACAGGGTTCATTAAGTTCCCGTGAAAACGACCACCAACCATGCATACCATTCCGACGACATTTTGAAGGTTGCGCCATCTCTCGAGAGTGGCCACAATAAAATTTCTCTCTCTGATTTCTTTAGCTCTTATTGGTTCTCTGGGAGGGCGCAGCATGCAGACCACATTGAGTCGCCTTCGTCGCGTCTACTTCGTTGAGTGGTGTGGCGTTAACATCTGTTAACATTCTATTTACGCGTTTATCACAAGTACGACGATGAGCCATGGATTCATTCAACTGCTAGCCCTTCAATGACAATGCTTCTGATGCGCTAACGGCCGTCTTAGTAGTGTATGCGTCAGTGGCGTAGCCAGGGGGTGGCACACCGGGCACGTGCCCCCCCCCCCCCCCCCCGAAATGTTTTTTCGCCATGGCATACAGAGCGAAAAATGACCATTTCAATGAGCTGCCCTCCCGGAAATCAAGGAGGTGCCCCCCCCCCCCCCCCCCCCTTCCCCCGAAAAAAATTTCTGGCTGCACCCCTGGTATGCGTATGCTACAACGTGGGTCGTGCGAGGGAAACATGACAAGATGGCCTCGCACCAGACGGTGTTCTTTCGTGGGCGATGTCAGTGGCTCCTGGCATCGCGGCAGCTCGATTACATGAGTAGAACAAGGCGCAAACGAGGCCGATAGCTCTATAGGTGAAAGTCAAAACCCTGTTGTAGCTCCACAAGCTACGTATACAGCCAATGGCTAGTCAGCTTGTAGCGCAACGCCTGGTCAGCGTCTGCCGTGAGCCGAAGAGGCCGAGACCACACGAGTGCCAGAACCAATGTAGAACTTGGGTTCGGCCGGGTGCTGTCGCAACTCAGATATCCGCTACTTTGGTAGGGGCTTCTAATGTGAGCGTGGTGGCCAAGCAGGTGACCTTTAAAAGCTGTTGGCTATGTTCGTTGACCACGTTGCTCACAAACTTTTGTCGGCGACTGCACACCCGCAAGAGTGCTCTTCAGCACCCATTAGTTGTAGCACCCTTCTTGCACCCTAGTTTACAACCTTCTGATGTATGCACCCTTTGCGTTCCGCTTGTAGGGTGCTGTGACCCAAATAGGGTGCTCGAAGGGTGTGCAGAAGGGTGTCGGACCCTTTCTCGCACCCTTATGGGCCAAAATTTGTTTAGTGTGTAGCCTACGTCTGGGTGCTCTCGTGATCACCTCCTTTACTTGGGGTAGAAGGAAATTTGTACTGGAGCTTAAGAAGGTTTGACGGGTTTAACGAATATGTCTGGCTGGTCATGCCATGAATAACGTGAAAATAGCGTTGCGTACGTCATGCAACCCTTTCCTCCAGACACGTACGGCACATACTGGTATACCACGGGCCGCGGTATTCGGGTATGCGTCACAGGTGATTGACAGTTTATATCTACTTAGGAACGGCGACAATAGAAATTGGCAATGTAAATTCGAGAGGGTTAGGAAAAATTCACATCGGCAGCGTTGACCCGACGAATAGAAGGAATAAGCATCAGGTTCCCAGCAGGAACGAAACCAGGCATTCTGATTGACAATCAAGTGTTCTACCACTGAGCCACGCTAGGTCTCGGAATTGCTTTCGAAAAAGACCGCATGCAGGCGTCATGTTGGTGAAACATCAATTGTGGTTGCAGTGCTGGCTATCTAATTTTATAAACATTACATATGTACTCCTATGATACAGGCGTCACGTCGGGGTAACGTAAATTGTATAATTAAGCGCCCTGAACTGAAGTTGGTATACGTAGCACTAGCCAGGGCTACCACCCTCGCAAACACAAGCGCTATATATCAGCTTACCGCTTCTGGTGTTCGTAACGCCCATGTTGCTGTTGCCATCGTTTACATAACCAGTTAATAACTGGTTATATAAAACATGTACGACTGTTCAACATATATCGGTGCGTACAACTTTTGTGAGCATCTTTAGCGTCATTCCATAACGTTTCGTTCAATAAAACAATTACACCACAGTCACCTTCTCTCCGCATGCTTCGCATAAGATCGATTCCCATGGTACATGGGATTTGCCAATTTTTTTTGTCACCTCAGTTGCGCGGCGTAAATTCTGCTATGTCTACTAGACAAGGCGCGGGCATTAAACGCGTAAGAAAAAAAATAAAGCATGGGTGCTATCGGTTGCCATATTTAGCGTGTTGGTTTTTACAGCTTCATGCAATACAGATAAAAACGAGGACGACTCGAGGATATACCAAGAAACAGAAGGCTGTTTTAATGTGGGTCGATGTGATCGCTCTCGGTGCTGTTGATCACTTTTATGTTGTAGGAACTCTATACTCTTATATTGTATATAGAGCTATCGATCCCGCTGGAACACGGTGACGTACGCTAGTTACGACGGGCAACGCCAGCGCGCATGTAGGACTGTAAGCTGAACATCACTACGTAATCGGAGAGTCTCGCGCCGTGCGATTAAAGGTGTAAGTCGCAAGGGTTAACCTGCTGAAGTCTGTCCTTTTTTCTTCCGCTGTTTAACCCTAGCGTATTTAGCAGCTATGGGCCAACTAGCCCGGCATTGTACTTTAGAATTCGATTTATAAAAGAAGTGAGTCCACGTCGCACCGTTTGGCTCAACATCGACGACGCGGTGTAGCCGATTCCTTGCAGACTGCTTCGCATGAAATCGATTTCCACAGTGCGTGAGATCAGCCGCAAACTTTTCTCAACCTTAAATTTGTCGAGCTAAGCTCAGTGTAAATGAACATTTTTCCTCGCCGTTATTCACTCCTTTCATATCATTTTGCTTGAAGGAACGACGTTACAAGTAGAGCTGAATGAATGAACACTGAAATTGATGAAGTATCTAGTAACTCCTGTACAGTATTGACGCCAAGGACGTCCCACATCTGAAACTCCCCACGTGCTTGCGCAACGTCGAGCAACACTTGTTCGGTTGAACACAACACAGATGCTCGAATTGGTCTCTGCCCAGTCTGTCGTCAATGTTAGTTTCAATTATGATTTTCAATTGAATTTATTTTATTGGCCACCAATTGCAAATGAATGCTTCTCATCAACCACGAAATACGACCCTTTATTGAAATGAAGTTATTCGCCATTTTTTAACGCGTTGAGACGTGCCTCCAAGGACAAGGAAGTGTTGGCAGTCGCAAATGAAATGAGGCTGAACTCATGTTTAGTTCCCAGAATTTCTTTGTGATGCTTTAGCAGAGCGTACCGCTGGGCGAGTCGGTGCATAGGTTAACGTAATATATGTCGCGCCACTGGGAACAAGGAGGAACAACAACAACAACAATCAGCGTAGCTGTACCCCAACCTCGCACAGTGACTGCACCCAAATACATACCCGAAAAATATACGCAACGTCTGCCACACCGAGGTCGCCACGCTAACTTACATGCTCTTGGATTGTAAGAAAACCCCGCAAGGTGCTAACTCCCGAACCCTTCCGCCGCAGTTGGGCCGCTGCCTTGCGCAGCCCCAGCCTCGGCGACCAACTTCGGGCCGTCCGGCAAGGCGGCGGTAAGGCGAGGCCTCGACGTCCCCATGTGGGAGATCTAAGACCCGGTCGGCGAAAGCTCTGCAGGACTTGCAATAAAGTTGTTACCAACCAACCATAGCTTGCGCTAAAGGCGCAATGCTTAAGAGATAGCGGAGCTGATGGGTAGTGCTGGCTTTTGCTGTTTCGTTAAGAATCGCAAATGTTCTTTCTCTCTTTCTTTCTTCTGTCTGTGCATCTCTATTTATTTCTCGCCCCGTCTCTCTATTTCTTTCTTTCTTTCATCCCTTTCTTTATATCTCTCACTCTTTCTGTCGCTTTCGTTGATATTCTCTCTTTCTTTTTTTGTTCTGCGTTTCCTTCTCGCTATTTCTCTTATTTCAATTCTTTCTGGCTGGCCGATGCGTTTATGGGATGGAAACGCTACGAAGGACACACTACACTGGAAACGAAAATATACCCACCGGGAGGTCTCGGGGGAGGATGCTCCCGCTCAACTCCGGTGGCCTCACTCTAACCGAAATGCTCCGGAGCATACACATTCGTTTTCCACCGTTTTCCTCCGGCGGGCGATGGACGGAGGAAAGCGGGACGAATTCCCTGACTTTGCTCCGGTGGATGCTCCGCAAATACTCCGGTGCATCACTTATGCTCCGGTGGATGCTCCGCAAGTGCTCCGGCGCATCGCTCAGCGGCTTTCATTGGCTGCTGGAGGAGTGACGTAGGCTGCCTCGCCGGGCGGCCGGTCCCCACAAAGCAACATGGCGCAGGCCAAGCCACCCGAATCGAATTGCAGCGAGGATTGTGCGAAGCCTTCGGCCGCGTTCGGGAAAAAGAAATCATTCTGTGCACCTCGTGGACATCACAAGCGACTACAAGCGTCAAGGAAGGTTGTCATCGACGGAAGGGAGTTGTGGGAACCTTAATCGTGTGATGGTTCCGTGCAGCGAACGACACATTGTGATCTCGCGAGTGACGAACGATCTGGCGGTTGCTGGTGCGGCTCAAAACTGGTCATTGAGCTTTCTTGGATTATCTGTGTTATTCTTGTCAAAAAGTACTAAAATTGGGTAATTTTGTGGTGTTAACCAAGCAGGTTATCAAGAACAGGCTAGCTTTGCAAGATGGCAGTAAAAAATTCAGCGGAAATTTCGAAAATGCGTTGTTTGGACCACGCGTTTTTCTTTCTTAATATGGATAGATTCGGTAATTTTAAGCGCACCACTGTAATATCTGGAGCGCTGATTGACTCTCTGTAGATATGCATTAATAGAAAACATCATAGTTGTGCGCTGATTCGATAAAAAGTTATTAATTTTTATAAGTAAACCTAATTGGTTAAAAGATCTTTTTCATCTGGTCAGTATACATAAACAGTAATATTTGTCTGCTTTCCATATTAATAAACGCCAGGTCAAGGCCTCTCATTACGTATAAATTATTTTGATTTATCATGTAAACTGAATTGATAAAACATGAATAACTGAAATCAGCGTTAATTCGTTATAAATTTAGCGAATTGAACTAGGGAAATGGGTTTGGTATAGACTTTTAGAACGCATATACGTACTCCTTTTGGTGAAAAAATTATTTTGATTGTTTAAGTGGTATCTGAGATATTAATCTAGAAGTATAAGTGACCCTTCGGGGGGACGTGGTGCTTTCATGACAATAGAGGGGTAAAGGGGCTGACGAGACCAGTGACAAGGAATGCGAAAGGAAGGTAGGGTTTGCTTTGCAGAACGGGTTGTGGGGCGCGCGATCTTTGTCTGGATGGGGGGGGTTGGTGAGCGCTGATTTCTGCAACCCATTTGAGAGCACCGCTCACCGTCGTTGGGTGGAGGGGATATGGTAGGGAAAGAAAAAAAAGAAAAGAGGGCACCTGCTTGAGAAACTGGCAGTCTTTTCTGTGTTGATGGGAGAGAGAACTATCGCGCTGCTGCATGTTTTTTTTTTCTGTGTTCAGTCCTGCTGCCATGGCCGTGTATGCAGTCTCTTTTTTCTTTTTTTTGAGGAGGGGGAAGGGGTGAGTTGAATTTCCCCGAACAAACAGGTAAAACTGTCGAAATGTTCGCCTTCGTGTCCCATTTCTCTCTGAGAATAAAACACTTCTTTCTATCTTTCTCTGGCGAACAGTGCGCGAAGACGAGATATAGTATTGACCTGGACGATGCAACGACGTTGGCCTGTGAATAGAAGAAGGAAAAGAAAATTCCCCGAATCCTGGTGCACACGCCGTGACACCTCGGCGTGAATCACCATCTTTGGACTCCTGTCGGACGTCTTCACGGACCTGTGTGTTGAGTAAACTGGTCGACCTCCCCTCATTTCTGTCAGTGTACTATACGATGATGCAATTGGCATAGGTGGCGTAATGCTTGTACTTTTGATTGTGAATTTATTGCGTTAAGCAGGAGTAAACTTTATTTTGTGCTCGAGGCTGTTCATTTGGAAACGATACATGCTCATGCAATAACTATTTTGAAAAATGTTCATTACGATAAGTTTCACGACAGAGCGGGCGCTGCAAATTAAAAAAAAAGATACAACGCCAACTTCTCTCGAAGACTCTTTTGCAAAACAGAATGAAGGTACGCTTTTCTTAAGAACCGGCCGCTAGGATACAAACTGTAAGCACCTAATATGGTGGAAGTAGGACGATGAGCACATGTAAAATGCGACTGTAATAATCAACTATTATATTTTAGAAAATTAGCAAGTTAATCGGGAGAGGTATTCCTGATACTGTCTTCGAGAGTACCAAATTCGCTCATTTTAGTGAAAAAATGTTTTTTGAATCTGTCAGCAGAAGTAGAGGTATCGATTTAGAAATATATGGAAAATGTTCGCCCGTTTTGAACTTTGTCCGCGGCATGGAGGTGTGTTTTTATCATGGAGCGGCTGGATGATACCGGAGTACATGTGATCTGCTTCTTGATATTGAGCGCTCGTCCTGTCTTTTTTGTGTGGTCCGTTTAAGAACCTGGGTGCTCTCATGGACAGGCTGACAGTGTGGGATTTAATCAGTACCCGCGGCTTCAGTGTCCTCAGTTTTCTTGCCTCTGGCATGATTTGCAGTTCTCATGAATTATGTTTTTGATAAATTATGCAGGAAACAATCAGCTGAACCCTTGCGTCGTCAATGAATGTGATGGATGGTCCTTCGGAGATGGTTCCCGGCGGCCACGCTTCCTTCGTTTGTTGGGCATCGTTTTGCAGCATTCTGGACTTCATTTCAACGCGCTGCGCTTAAAACTTGAGTGCTGCTGATTTCATGTGACCTGTCTTCTTGTGTTCTTTTTTGGTGGCTTTTTGTATATTTGTTTCTTCTTGTCTTCTTTTACAAATGTTGGGTCATCAGCCACAAACCGCAGCATATTTTGAATAAATCAAGGAATAAGAACTCAAGTGTCCTCCTGAATTTCATCTGCTAGAGCTCTGTGGAAAAAATACACAGTAACTCTGCAATGTTTGCATGAGGATTCCTTCATCTAACCAACGCGTGACACGATCAGCATAGAATAAACAAACTAACAGCGGAGCAAAGAATTAAAAAAAGAATACTCGTGATCCATCGCACTGAAATTCCGTCCGGACGAAGTAAGGACATTCGTAAAATACTCCGGAGGTGCCACGCGAAAACTCTGGATAGCCGGAGTGAAAAAACAGCGAAAAATACTCCGGAGGTGCTCCGCAGTTCCTCCGGCCAGCCGGAGCGAAATGCTGGTGAACAGTGCTCCGGCGGCGCCACGCAATCACTCCGGTCGGCCGCAGGGAAATATCAGTGAAAAGTACTTCGGCTGTGCCACGCAATTGCTCCGGCCAGCCGGAGTAAGAACTTTGCTCCGGAGGTCCGGAGTAAAAATTACTCCGAATAGGGGGGGGTTGCTAGAGGACAGGCGTCTTACTCCCACTTGGGAGTAATTTTCTTTTACAGTGTACAAACAGGACGCAGTTTAACACACCATTTATTGTTCATGCGTAGTCGACATAAGTAAAATTCACGGAGCACGTGGTATGAGATTGCGAACTCGCCTACATGGTGTCCATCGCCAAACTGATTTCAGCAGAAGATAACTTTATCGATGGCTCACTGACGCATGTTTCGGCGACCAGAGGTGCCATTAGTGCAGCTTCGTAAACTGTTCTCTCCCTGTCCTCTTTTACGCGCCTCATGATTTGTGTTTTTTCAAGCTGAGGTACGCAGTGCGTTGGTTACAGTGGGTAGCTAAATTGGCTATGCTTTACTCTCCTTTCCTAAAGTGGTTGTGGTTTACTCTCTCTCCTCATTTCCCTTTTCCTCACCATCACATCTCTTCTCTTCACGCTCACGTCCCTTTCCCACCCCCCTTGCTACACTATACTATACAAGGCTATGCTATACTCCGCTAGCGTACCTGGACAGCAGAGTCGTTAGGACACTCGCCTTCGGATTGAGGGTAGGCGGGTTCAAATCCCGCCTCGTAAAAAATTTTTTTTCGCCAGAAATTTTTTTCTTTCTGTATCTTTCTTTCTTTCTGTCTATCTATTTCTAAAACTGCTGCTTGGGCGAGTTGGTTCATGTTTAAGGCAAATTTACCAGCGCAAGAAGACGGAACACTTAAGAGACACACTCACAGCACTGAACTCAGAACTGATTTATCACTTTGGCCGCAAGGTCTTTTTATGCCACGCATCGATGCAACGGAAAGATAACTTGATGAAATGAAGGGGTGAAAAACCTCGTGACAACTCGTTGCCGAAACAGACATTCCAACAACGGTGACAGCCCAGTCGAAATTCGTAAACCATCAAGCACACCCCCCGATACACGAAAAAAAAATAAGAACTATAACGGATCCTAAAACCAACTGACAACCACGGTACAGCCAGAGAATCCAAGGCAGCCACACAAGACAAAGATAAAAAAGATAAAAACACGTCAAAAAACAACGATAAAAATATAAAAAGAGACATAAGAAATATATAGAATACGGGGTAAAAGGCTATTGAAAAGGCATGCGCTGTAGGTAGCTTGCTTCCTTCTTGGAGAGGGAAAGTGAGGGCCTGCTGACACATCTTTCACCAAGCCTCTGAATTTCGGTTGCCTCTAAAATTTCCCGAACAATTTGCTCGCCATGTCTGGCTGTGACAGTGCATCCCTCGAAATGCGGGGAGCAGCCACAATCACGGCAGTGCATCGCTAGATGACGGCAGGCGCCCGCTGACAGGTTCTGCCGGTGCTCCCTAAGACGGACATTAAGGCACCTGCCCGTGTGGCCGACATAGTACTTGCCGCATGAGAGTGGCCTGGAGTGCACGACTCCTTGCTCACATGGCACAAAACGATGGCGGTGCTTAGTTTCGCGCATGTCCTAGTTCCCAGGGGGGAGCGTTCACCTCTCTGCACAACCTGGAGAGCTCCTCAGGGGCTGAAAGCGCCATGCTGATGTTGCAACGCTGGGCGATCTTTTTCAGGTTGACAACCTGAAAAAGTGGTGCCTACTCAAAGGTGCCTTCTCAAAGAAAGAGAACCGTGGTGGTGCCGTACATGCATAGGCTTTTTTATCGTTGTTTTTTAACGTGTTTTTATCTTTTTTATCTCTGTCTTGTGTGGCTGCCTTGGATTCTCTGGCTGTACCGTGGTTGTCAGTTGGTTTTAGGATCCGTTTACTTCTTATGTCTTTTCGTGTATCGGGGGCGCGCTTGATAGCTTACGAATTTCGACTGCGCGGTCACCGTTGTTTTAATGTTTGTTTCGGCAACCAGTGTTCACGAGCTTCTCATCCCTTCATTTCATCAAGTTGTCTTTCAGTTGCTTCGAGGCGAGCCATAAAAAGGCCTTGTGTTCAAAGTGATAAATTAGTTGTGAGCTCAGCGCTGTGTGCCTGCGTGTGTGTATGTATGTGTGTGTGTGTGTGTGCCAGCGTGTGTGTGTGTGTGTGCGCGTGTGTGCGTGTGCGTGTGTGTCTGTGTGTGTGTGCGTGTGTGTGTCTGTGTGTGTGTGTCTTAAGTGTTCCGTATTTTTGCGCTGGTACATTTCTCTATTTCTTCCGATCTCCCTTTAATTCTTTCACTTTCCATTTACTCGTTCTCTCGCCCATCAGAGTTATTACATCACACGCCGGAGAAATCGGCGCACGTGTTCTGGGAGCGAAGCAGAAGAGGAATAAGGCGATGAAGAGATTGCGTGCTGCTTCATGATGATGATAGTTCGTTGTAAACTCTCTTGAGGCTACTAATACAAGTACGCTTGCAAGGTACCCACTACGCCATAAATCATAATTTTTGTCAAGTCGGGAAACACCTACTACGACATTAAGTATGATGGAAAACTGGGCGAGTTGCTGTAGATTCATTGCGGCTAACAGCGCGAAACATCTAGACGAGGAAGCAAGAAGTGGACACGGCACAGCGCTGACTTTCAACTGAATTTTTATTGAAGAACACGAAAACATATATACATAAAAAAATAACAGCACGTGACTATACGTGACTATCCCAGCCTTGGCAGTCTATAATCAAATGACTGAGAAAAGCACACTGCGCATTTAAGCAACATAACGGGTCGTGTTTTGATTACGCCTTTTACTTTGTAGACGTATCCTTTACGTTTCGCGCTGTCAGCCGCAATGAAACTACGACATTATTCGCCATTTTGCGGAAAAGAGAGGTACCCGCTGCGCATTTGCATGACGTTATGTGCACTTTGCTGATGCAGTGGCTGATGGCGATGAAGAATTATGGTTGAGCCCTTTGTGATGGGTTGGAAGCATTCAACCACCCACTCGTTAGGCAATTCGTATTGTGTGGCGCCTCGTTACACAATTCACACTGTGTGACACATGGTTGTTATTATACTCTTCTACCACGCTGTATAACATATATTAACGTGGTTCCTTCCCGACATATATAACGCCTGTATATGGTCTTTTTGCGAAGAAGTTTTGAGCTCCGGCATGGCTCTGGGTAGAATACTGAGCTGCTACGGAGAGGGCCCAGGTTCGAACCCCGTTCTATCCGGGATATTTTTCTGTTATTTTCGTTTTTACAGCAAAAACTGTTATGAGAGAACAACAAGGGCCGATTTTAGCGCCCTAGTGTCCGCCGCCGCCGGTGTCTGTAACCGCTATCCCGCGAAATAAGAAAAAAAAACGAAATAAATAAATGAAGAAGTACCCACGATGCAATGGAAACGAACTCGGGTCCACTGCGTGTCAGCCCATTATTCTACCACAGAGCCATCCCTGTGCTTGAAACTGCGCAGCAAACTGACCCTTAGCAGGCTTGATGCCGGTTAAGTAATCACGCTAACATGTTTTAGAGAGCGTTTCAGAAGAGTAAAGTGACAACCTGGCGTCACACAATACGAAGTGCGTAACAAGAGCGTCGTTTACTTCGAACCCATTACAATAGGCCGCGGCGGTCGCATTTCGATGGAGGCGAAATGGTTGAGGCCCGTGTACTGTGCGATGTCAGTGCACGTTAAAGAACACCAGATGCTCAAAATTTCCGGAGCCCTCCACTACGGCGTCTCTCATAATCATATCGTGGTTTTGGGACGTAAAACCCCAGATATTATTATTATTATCACACATAATACTTCATTGTCGTCAGCCGCAGTATAAATAAAGTGCACATAATGCCTTACAAGTGTGTAGCGGGTTCCAAGCTTCTCCGAAGAATGGCGAATACTAATGAAATAATGCACGTTTCCCTACTTAATGAAAATGATGATGATTTACGGTGAAGTGGGTTCCATGCAAGTGTCCTTGTAGTAGTTTCCCCAAGCGTGTTTAAAAAAGGCTCTAGAAATGGCGCTCTTCCAGCTTTCGCTGTGATTGTGCGGCGCGTTTCGCGCAGGCCGGCGTTTTTTTTGTTTTTGTTTTTTTTTTCTTATTTCGCACGATTCCGGCGGTGGCGTCGGACAACTACGGAGCCAAGAACGCCCTTGTTGGGATCTCATAACAGCTGTCGCTGTTAAACAGAGACCTTAGCACCAATACAAAATCCCACAGCGGAGCGATGGGAAGAGCTGCTGGCCAGCGACAACCTGGAAGATCAGCTGAGTCTGATCGACCGGGCCCGCAGCGCGGCTGCTGCAAGCGGAGCCCTGGACTGAGGGCACCCCCCCACCGCAAGCCAAGAATCTCCGACTACCCGGAGCTTCGCCGCAGAAATGTCTGGCAAATAAAAGTTTTCACCACCACCGGGTAGTGCGAACAGCAATTAGCACCATCATGACCTGGTCCGCACTCAATTCGTCCTGTTCAATTTCTGCTTCGCTCCCACAACACGGGCGCCGATTTGTACGGCATGGAATGCAGAAGCTAAGATGGGCGAGTCTGTTACGTGACTAAATATTATGTAACATCACGTGACAAATATTCGCGTGACTAAAGGTCACTTCACAACACTCACGTGGCTAAAAATCACGTAACATGATGTAGCTGGTCACGAGACTACAATCATGTAACATCACGTAACGAAAGTGCGTCCATTACCTGACCCTAAGTTTTGAGTTATGTACAGTGCTCACGGTTTGAAATGCGACAATTTAGGTCTAAGTAGTTCTAAGTAGGTCTTAGAACTACTTAGATCTAACTTAGACGCGATAAGTTAGGTCTAAGTAGTTCCACCGTCTTAGGCTTGCGTCCCATCAGCGTAATATCTCCTTCAAGCGCCAATTATATTATGGTGCGCTGTCTATGATGGGCTGTCTATGAATGTGTCAAATTCACATAACATGATTCCAAGGCACTCGATATTACATCCCAATAAACAAAATGAAGCAATGCATTGTTTGGTGGGTGTTTCAGTCATTAATTGTAATTAGCGTGTTATTAAATATTCAATTATTCTCTAGTGAGTCATGTTCCATTTTGATATAAAAAGAACGAAAACAAACACCCCAAATGTGTGCGGAAGTGGTTTTTGATTGTGCATTCATTTTGAGTACAGAATGAATGAATGAAAAACTTTATTACAAAGAAATTATTCCGGCGAAGGAGGAGCCCTTAGTCCAGGGCTCCTGTGGCCTTTGCCATCTCTCGAGCTTAAGTACAGAAAAGCAATACTTTTGACCTTGGTTCTTGAACGCGGCAGATCGAACGACCCGTCGAACATCGTGGCGCCTTCACCAAATTGATCGGTTACAGTCATACGCAGCACACTGAGGTTAAGGCAAGACATGTTCACTATGGAGAAGGTTCAGTTTATCCAATGAGCAGTGTATCTTGCTCCCTTTGACCACCTGTTGATACAACTAGCATAAGCAAGCTGCGTACACAAACGTAGCCACCGCCGCTAATGGGGTTATTGGCCTGCACACTTATGTCATAGCCAGCAGTACTTTTATAGACCGGATTCGGAGTGACCTGACGCGGTTATCTGAAGTTTTCATGTGGAGTTTTAATCCCTGAGCTGGATCGTTGCGGCTCATTTATCGTACGTGAGCGCAGCCCGACTTTCGCCTTGTTGACACCGTTTCACACCGGAGTAAAGTTTCACGTGCATGGTATGTTATCGTTTTCGAGATTGCTATGATGAAATTATGTGTGGCGAAACAGCGCGAACGACGGAATGACGCACATGGCAGGTTGTAATCACTATGGCATCACCCCTGTCGGCTACAACGATGTTTTCACCTCATGCTGAATTAAAAAATTGGGGGACCCTTAAGCTTCGCCTTTAAGCGTTGAACGCAATAGCGATATCCCGTCCATACTGCGTACTTCAATCACTTAGTGCATACTATGTAATGGGTAGTATGGTTTAAACCAGGAGAAATTATGCGCGGCAAATGTGGGAACTGTTTTCGAACTTGCTATGCACCCACTACGTGGTGTTAAGGGAATACGCGCAGTAAGGTGTGTGCCGTTTGTAATGGGTGGCTGGCTTTAAACTATGGAATCGTTATGATAAGTCAGATATTCTGACGCCTGATGGCAATTTACGCTTGTACCACGCAATATTCCTGGGATATTACATGTTATATTGCGACGCCTATATAAAGGACGCTTGCGTTTGCGAAGCATGGAAGTTATTTTCACTGCATTTCCAAGCACAGGAAGTTATTTTCACGGTATATCCAAGCAGAGGCATGGCTGTGTGGTAGAACACCTGCTTGCCACGCCGACGACCCGGGTTCGATCCTCACTCGGACCCGAAAATTTGTATTATTTATTTTATTTGCATCTTTCTCGATTTTTCGGTCACGGACAAGATGATGATTTTTCGGTCACGGACAAGATGATGATTTTTCGCTCACAACCAACGACGCCGACGCCGACACCGACGCCGACGCCGGAATTTCTGCGAAACGAGCTCTTTAACGCTATCGCGTTAAAAGAAACAGTGGTTACAGACGCTGTAATATATTATGGTTTATACTCTCCGTTTTTCAAGCGCTCGTTTTCTAAATCGAACTGGACCATTTAATATAGGCTCTCATGCGTGCTCGTTGCAGCTTCACTCTCTGGTGCAAAACCCGCATTGCAAGCTCTTGCATCATGACCATGAAGAGGACAATATTACGTATTGGCTTCCGAAATCATGCAGGCATTCTATCTCACGCAACGGAATGCTCACTCTATCATCTTCCAATGGGTACCTGGGCACTGTGGCTTGGCAGGAAACATGCTAGCTGGTGCTGCAGCAAACGCCGCTGTGGATAGCGGCGCCGTTCACGTAAAAATTCCATACTCGCGAAGTGGCGTGAATTCTTTGTTGAGATCAATTATGCGAGTGTTCACAACAAATTACTAGTCTAACCCAGAACATCGGCATAGGCTCCTGCGGGAAAGAGGCCTTCACATGGCTTTTCGACTCCCGGCTAAAATAGAGCTACGCCATGGCAGTTTCCTTCAACGGATTCGACCAGGCGTCACCTTCACTAGACGCACTTTATCGGCCGTGCGGACAACCCGAACGGTGAGCGTTGTGAAGTGGATGAGGCACACCTATTGGGCGACTGCCATCTGCACGTGTCCCAACGGCATACGCTAGCATCAGCGTTGGCAGGCATCGGTGACAAAACTCAGTCAAACTATAGTAGTGTCCACAATGTCCGACCAGACAGCATGAACGACTGCTACAAGGGCATTTATAGATTTTCCGTAGAGTACTAGACTAGACACTAGACTTTAAGAGGACCACTGTGTTATGTGGTTGTTGTACAGCACTCTTTCCCCTGTGCACAGGAGCAGGCCAGAGCGCACAAGCTCAGGCCGACCTCTCTGGATTCTTCTTATAAATTCGCTCTCTCTCTTTCTTAATAGCGTGTCTACTTGCTGAACATCATCAATTTTCAAAGTGACAAAGTTGTTTGAAGCCTTAAGGAAGAACTCTCCGAACCGTCCAATATTTCCACGGTCTTCACTTAGGCCGCCGTATTCTGCCACAGACATTACGTCAGAATAGGCAAAATTTCTTTGTCGGAAACGGCGGTGCACAAGGCTCTGTGGCGCAGAAGAGTGGCCTATAAAGAAGTCGCTGGCCTGATTCCCTGAAGCTCAGTGACACGGCTCTCTACTGAATGCATCATCACTTCAGAAACAGGGACCGTAGACGGGACGCTTTATTGTACTCGCTCGGAGAAATGCAAGCTCATCAAGACAACACGGGACAAATCTTACCAGTCTGAAAGGTGTGAGAATACGAAGTTTCCGATCATGAGGCCCGCCATGTAGAAACTCTGCGACGCTGCCCGAAGCCACACGCGATCGCAGACGAGGTTGAACTGCACGTAGAAGAAAATTTCATTATGTTATTTAAAAGAGGCAGTGCGTGGGCTTTCATGATGGATCTTGTCAAATGACTAGTCTACGCATCGGATAACTTATCAGCATGAAACAAGAAACAATGCTCGTGTAGTTTACTCGTTGGCGTCTGCATGCTGACGGTATCCATTGAAATCCGTCGATTTCTCGTGCTAAACTCCCGATCGCATTATGAGGCGCCCTGAAGGCCGAATTAATCTTTACCACAGGCTCGTGAGGCGGCGTTGAAGAAAGGCCTACCTTCCCCCCTTGTGCGGCCTAAACCTACTCGCGTTAAACCTTGCCGAGTGTTCGCTAAGGTTGTATCCATTATTCCATCCATCCTGACGATTCCTGAACGCACTGCTCATGCAAGCGTCTCTACATTCAGCGCCTTCACCAGGGATGCGACGTTGGCGTTGCCAGCTTGGAACCAGCGACATCGAACTTAGCTAAAACTGCTGCTTGGGTGAGTTGGGTCATGTTTATGACGGATTATACCAGCGCTAAAAGACGGAACACCTAGTGATCTCTGTCCTTAGGTATTCCGTCTTTTTGCGCTTGTAAAATCTGTCATAAACATTGAGCTTGCCAGCGCAACGCCATAGTTACTGATAAATATGATGCCAATGGACTACCACAATTTTTATTATGTGGGCAGAATGGTTTGTATGAGTTGGTAATATTCAATAGCGGCAAGTGTTTTTTTAGGATACAGTATTACGCTTGTGCTTGCTTACAGCCCCTCGTCTTTGTCCTTGAGCTCAAAGCCACCCCCCTTGCTTAAAAAGTAAGTGTAACAGCGTGCCCACGTGCGCAAAAAGATGTATAAGAAAAAGTACCGAAAGACCGCTACAAGCTAACACATTTTCGACCATCACCGTCATCATCATCATCAGCAGCAGCCTGACCACGCCCACTGCAGGACAAAGGCCTCTCCCATGTTCCGCCAATCAACCCGGTCCTGTGCTTGCTGATGCCACGTTATACCTGCAAACTTCTTAATCTCATCTGCCCCCCCTAACTTTCTGTCTACCCCTCGTGCGTTTTCCTTCACTTGAAATCCAGTCAGTTACCCTTAATGAACAGCGGTTATCCTGCCTTCGCGCTACGTGCCCTGCCCATGTGCATTTCTTCTTGATTTCAACTATGATGTCCTTAACACCCGTTTGTTTTCTGACCCACTCTGCTCTCTTCCTGTCTCTTAAGGTTACACCTACCATTGTCCTTTCCATCGCTCCCTGCGTCATCCTCAATTTAAGTTGAACCCTCTTTGGAAGCCTCCAGGTTTCTGCTCTGTAGGTAAGTACCGGTAAGATGCAGCTGTGATATACCTTTTTCTGGAGCAATAGTGGTAGACTACCATTCGTGATTTGAGAATGCTTGCCGAATGTGCTCCACCCCATCCTTGTTCTTCTAGTTAATTCATTCTCATTGTTCGGCTCCGCGGTTACTACCTGTCCTAAGTAGACGTATTTCTTTACAACTTCCAGTGTTTCACCACCTATCGCAAAGCGCTGTTCTCTGCAGTAACTGTTGCACAATACTTTACTTTTATGCATATTAATTTTCAGACCTACTCTTCTGCTTTCCGCGTCCAGTTCAGTAATCATGAGTTGGAGTTCGTCCCCTTAGTTACTCATCAATGCAATGTCATCAGCGAATTGCAGGTTACTACCGTACTCTCCGTTAACTCTTATCCCTAAATCTTCCTTATATAGGGCCCTGAAAGCCTTGTAAGCACACGGTGAAGAGCATAGGGCAGATCGTGTTACCCTGCCTTACACCCTTCTTTATTGGGATTCTGTCGCTCACATTATGGCGGACTATATGGTGGTTGTACATACGCTGTAGCTTTCTTCCAGCATGTTTATGTATGCTTCACCAACGCCATGATTCTGCAATGCCTGCATGACTGCTGATATCTCGAGCGAATCAAATACCTTCTCGCAATCTATGAAGGCTATATGAAGAGTTGGTTGTATTCGGCGCAATTCTCTATCACCTGATTGATAGTACAGGTGTAGTCTATTGTTGAGTAGCCTTTGCGAAATCCTGACCACCATAGGGCTCTTTAACGTGCACCGAAATTAAGTACGCGGGCCTCTAGCATTCTGGCCTATATCATAAATGCGACCGCCACGGCCAGGATCGAACCCGCACCGTTCGGGTCAGCAGCCGAGTACCGTGACCACTGCACCACCGTCTCTTATTGCGAAATGAGATAAGAAACACGACACTTACGTCATTGGTCATCGTATTCGTGTGGTCCCCTAAATCGTACTCCCAATTGGAGCAGCGCACCGTTGTGTCGTTGAGAATGGTGAGAGTGCCGTTTCCGAGGACTTCCACTGTGTACGTGTCGCACTGGCTGGACATCCCATCCACTGTCATGGAAAAAGTAAAGTACAAACAGCCTAAATACTGCAAGACATCTTTTGCTATATTATAGATGATTCCGCAGAGGTACCGTAAATTAATTAGACATGCGATCAGCGTGCGCTCAAGACAGAATTTGTTAACAGTAACGCGTGGGCGGCTTGATTGTTCAGTGGCCCTCTACTATCCGTAAGTCGCTATTTAATTAGGAACTGCTTCGTATGTTAATTACGCGTTTAGCTGCCTCGACGGAAAGTGTGTCACACCAAGCTTAAATAGCTACAAACAACAATGTGCCAAATGCATCGCTGGATAATTCACTATACAACATACCGCACTTTATAATTTACAGGCACGCGCACGCGCACACACGCACACACACACACACATGTGCGTGCTAGAAAATGACTTCCTCGTCACTCGTGATCTTAAACCGCTTTATTACAAACGCTTCATCGACGGCACTTCTTAATTTGGCACCATGGTGAAGCCGCATTTCTTCCCTGCATTACTGACTTCAATAACGCAGAACCATCAGTTTCCTTTTTGCACTCTTATACCCCATTCAGCATAAATTTCCTTGACGTCACTGTATCTTTGTGCAATGCTAAACTAATGAAGAATATTTTCAGGAAGCCCCCGGACGGACAGCGATATTTCCAGTTTAAAGGCAGCCCTGTCAAACATTGCAAAACAAGTATCCCCTACAGCCAAGCTATCCAATACAAAACAATTTGTTCAGACGACAGTGAATGCACTTCCCAACTCTGACCAGCTCCGTAAAGCACTGACCGAACAACAATATCGTTCGCGAATAGTTGACCATGTTCTCAAGCGGGCCGATTGTCTCGACCATAAAGATCTCATCAGCAATGAAAAACGATTGGCGCCAACCTCAGGAACTAACATCACCCTAAAGCAGTATGCATCTATTTCTAGAGAGTGGCACATTCTCAGATAGCATTACAACTTATTGACACAAAGCGATCGGCTTAAGGATTTTTTCACGGAATCAGCAAGAGTAGTTAATCGGCGATCAAAAAACTTGCGCGATATTGTGACTTCTTCCAAGGCTAAATTCATTGCTCCTGCAGGTTACCATCACTATAACAAACGCCGCTGTAAAGTTTATGCGCACATGATCACTGCGATGACTGCTAAAAGCACGGCATGTAATTTTTCAGTCAAGATTAACGGAGACTTCAGTTGCAAGAGCACCAACATCGTCTGCTTACTTGAATGCTCAGCGTGTCATATACAATACATCGGTCAGACCGAAACATCGTTCCGCATCCATTTCAACAATCACAGCGCAGACGTTAACATTTTGCCACATCTCCTATTGTCTACACATGTTCAGCGGCCAGGTCATTCGTTTGACAAAATCGTGGTGACGCTATTACAATCAGGCTTCCCATCGCACCATGATCGCGAAGATCGGGAATATTTTCAGTCCATAAATTCAACTTTGTATCGTCCGGTATCAACAAGAACGTAGGAAAAGTTTCGCGGCTTTCTATGGTGCCTTGATGTTCTCATTTTAGCTATATCTTTAATAAAACGTGCCTAACGTTTTGATTATGTAACAATCGCTAACATTATGTTCCTTCCTGTGAAATCATCGTGACCACAGTGGTGAATGGCTCATCGTTACAAATGCATTTTCATGCTCGTGATCGAGCTGGCTGTATTACATCGGCATTCGATTTTCCTTTGTAGTTCTTTAGTTTTCCGTGTGGTTGTTGTTCTTTTGGGTATTTTGTATATTAACGTGTTGATCTCACGTGTTCATGCCCACAAAAGCGGCTGCGCGCTTGTATTTCTGTTTATTCTGACGATGACCATCCTACGGTCGAAACGTTAACCAGTTAAAAATTATGCAATTTTCGTAAAGTGTGCTCCTGCAGAACTTTCTTTTGAACCAAATATGCCACCGGTAGCCTTGGGACTCACCTTGGCGGTGAGTGCCAAGGCTACGGGTGGCACTGACTAACCATCCCTGGTAGTAAGAACACGGTGGGAGGAACAAGAGGGTGGGGGGAGGGGTGGCACGCCTATATGGCGCAGCCCAAAGGGGATTGTAGCCCAGGCGGCGAGTGCGGAAAACTCTTTCTTGCTAAAGGGCGTCAAGGGGCACGTGATCTCGCCACGAGGTGGTGGCTGACCCCTAAACCCTCGCATGGTACTTTCAAGTCTGGCGGGAGCATGCGAGGATAGGTAACACGGGAGGGTTTATCGGTCAGCCATCACCTCTCGAGCAGATCAGATCACGTGCCCCGCGGTGCCCTCTAGCAATATATATATATATATATATATATATATATATATATATATATATATATATATATATATATATATATATATATATATATATATATATATATAGGAGAAACAAAATTCTAAAGAAACACTTTAACATCTTACAACAGAGTGAACAGTTATCAAAAATTTTCCCTTCCCCTCCGCGAGTTGTATATAGACGCCCCAAAAACATTAAAGATTATCTTGTTCGTTCAAAAACCGATAAGACACCTATAACTGGATGTCAGCCATGCGGCAAGGCCCGCTGCAAGGTGTGCAAACACATACAGGTAACCAACGTTGCTCAAAGCACACATTCCAATTTCAAATACTCCATTCACTCAAAGCTTAACTGCGACTGCTCTAATGTAGTATACCTTCTCGAGTGCGGAATATGCAGTATTCAATACATAGGTCAGACTGACACGGCCTTCCGCACCCGCTTCAATAACCATCGTTCACATGTTCATTCGCTTCCGGATCTGCCTCTGTCTCGGCATATAAACTCCGAAAACCACCCGTTTGATTCCATCAAGGTCACACTCTTACAAAGCGGTTTCTCCAGTACAGGAGAGCGTGAACAGCGCGAATCATACATGATTTATCAATTTGATACATTAAAGGCTGGTCTAAATATCACTCCGGGTATACTGTCTTCAATCCGCGCTCTGGAAGATTCAGGATAATAATGATCCTAACCAAACTTCTTTCCTTTTTTTATTAGTATTTTTTCGCATATCACTCGGAACACGTTGTCGGGCATGCAAGGTGTGCACGCGCATTCCGAGAAGGGTGGGCAACTTTCGAATAATTCCCCCCCTACAATGAAATCACTCCTCAGACAACCGAGTGAATGCCATATTCGAACCCCACGTCAAAAATTTGAAAAACACTCTCCATTTTCTTCTCAAACATTCTTGAGCCACAGACCGGAGATCGTAGGAACGTAGACCCCCCTCACTAGGCTTCAGGAGCAGCTAAGGAGGGGCGGGGGGAGAATAGGTGGGACGTGACAATGGACGAAAGGAATGTACTGTGTTGTTGTGTTCAAGCTCCGGGAAGAGATGAGCCTGCGTAGTGAACCTTCACAATGTACCACTGGAATGTGCTTAACGTGCCCACCTGTACCATCGATGTATATCTACATATTTTTGGTTTGTTCACCTTTTTCTTGAAACATGTGTTCTTCGTATATCTTGGTATGTGCCGGGGGCACCACAGGAATGTACTTAACATGTCCACTTGGTGTTTTCGTTTTTTTTTTAGAAAACACGTCTTTATGTCTAAGTATGTAGAAATACGCGCACCTGGTCGTGTGACCACTCTCTCTGTTTTGGCCACTCGTTTATTTTTGCACCGTTTTTTTTTTCCAAAATACAGGTGCTATGCGTATGTATCTGTCAGTCTTTCTGTCCCGTGTACGCGCACCTGGTCGTGTGACCACTCTCTCTGTTTTGGCCACTCGTTTATTTTTGCACCGTCTTTTTTTTTCCAAAATACAGGTGCTATGCGTATGTATCTGTCAGTCTTTCTGTCCCGTGTACGCGCACCTGGTCGTGTGACCACTCTCTCTGTTTTGGCGTGTGACCACTCTCTCTGTTTTGGCCACTCGTTTATTTTTGCACTGTTTTTTTTTCCAAAATACAGGTGCTATGCGTATGTATCTGTCAGTCTTTCTGTCCCGTGTACGCGCACGTGGTCTTGGGACCACTCTCTCTGTTTTGGCCACTCGTTTATTTTTGCACCGTTTTTTTTTCCAAAATACAGGTGCTATGCGTATGTATCTGTCAGTCTTTCTGTCCCGTGTACGCGCACCTGGTCGTGTGACCACTCTCTCTGTTTTGGCCACTCGTTTATTTTTGCACCGTTTTTTTTTTCCAAAATACAGGTGCTATGCGTATGTATCTGTCAGTCTTTCTGTCCCGTGTACGCGCACCTGGTCGTGTGACCACTCTCTCTGTTTTGGCCACTCGTTTATTTTTGCACCGTTTTTTTTTCCAAAATACAGGTGCTATGCGTATGTATCTGTCAGTCTTTCTGTCCCGTGTACGCGCACCGTGGTCGTGGGACCACTCTCTCTGTTTTGGCCACTCGTTTATTTTTGCACCGTTTTTTTTTCCAAAATACAGGTGCTATGCGTATGTATCTGTCAGTCTTTCTGTCCCGTGTACGCGCACCTGGTCGTGTGACCACTCTCTCTGTTTTGGCCACTCGTTTATTTTTGCACCGTTTTTTTTTCCAAAATACAGGTGCTATGCGTATGTATCTGTCAGTCTTTCTGTCCCGTGTACGCGCACCTGGTCGTGTGACCACTCTCTCTGTTTTGGCCACTCGTTTATTTTTGCACCGTTTTTTTTTTCCAAAATACAGGTGCTATGCGTATGTATCTGTCAGTCTTTCTGTCCCGTGTACGCGCACCTGGTCGTGTGACCACTCTCTCTGTTTTGGCCACTCGTTTATTTTTGCACCGTTTTTTTTTTCCAAAATACAGGTGCTATGCGTATGTATCTGTCAGTCTTTCTGTCCCGTGTACGCGCACCTGGTCGTGTGACCACTCTCTCTGTTTTGGCCACTCGTTTATTTTTGCACCGTTTTTTTTTCCCCCAAAATACAGGTGCTATGCGTATGTATCTGTCAGTCTTTCTGTCCCGTGTACGCGCACCTGGTCGTGTGACCACTCTCTCTGTTTTGGCCACTCGTTTATTTTTGCACCGGTTTTTTTTTCCAAAATACAGGTGCTATGCGTATGTATCTGTCAGTCTTTCTGTCCCGTGTACGCGCACCTGGTCGTGTGACCACTCTCTCTGTTTTGGCCACTCGTTTATTTTTGCACCGTTTTTTTTTTCCAAAATACAGGTGCTATGCGTATGTATCTGTCAGTCTTTCTGTCCCGTGTACGCGCACGTGGTCGTGGGACCACTCTCTCTGTTTTGGCCACTCGTTTATTTTTGCACCGTTTTTTTTTCCAAAATACAGGTGCTATGCGTATGTATCTGTCAGGTCTTTCTGTCCCGTGTACGCGCACCTGGTCGTGTGACCACTCTCTCTGTTTTGGCCACTCGTTTATTTTTGCACCGTTTTTTTTTTCCAAAATACAGGTGCTATGCGTATGTATCTGTCAGTCTTTCTGTCCCGTGTACGCGCACCTGGTCGTGTGACCACTCTCTCTGTTTTGGCCACTCGTTTATTTTTGCACCGTTTTTTTTTCCAAAATACAGGTGCTATGCGTATGTATCTGTCAGTCTTTCTGTCCCGTGTACGCGCACCTGGTCGTGTGACCACTCTCTCTGTTTTGGCCACTCGTTTATTTTTGCACCGTTTTTTTTTTCCAAAAAATACAGGTGCTATGCGTATGTATCTGTCAGTCTTTCTGTCCCGTGTACGCGCACCTGGTCGTGTGACCACTCTCTCTGTTTTGGCCACTCGTTTATTTTTGCACCGTTTTTTTTTTCCAAAATACAGGTGCTATGCGTATGTATCTGTCAGTCTTTCTGTCCCGTGTACGCGCACCTGGTCGTGTGACCACTCTCTCTGTTTTGGCCACTCGTTTATTTTTGCACCGTTTTTTTTTCCAAAATACAGGTGCTATGCGTATGTATCTGTCAGTCTTTCTGTCCCGTGTACGCGCACCTGGTCGTGTGACCACTCTCTCTGTTTTGGCCACTCGTTTATTTTTGCACCGTTTTTTTTTTCCAAAATACAGGTGCTATGCGTATGTATCTGTCAGTCTTTCTGTCCCGTGTACGCGCACCTGGTCGTGTGACCACTCTCTCTGTTTTGGCCACTCGTTTATTTTTGCACCGTTTTTTTTTCCAAAATACAGGTGCTATGCGTATGTATCTGTCAGTCTTTCTGTCCCGTGTACGCGCACCTGGTCGTGTGACCACTCTCTCTGTTTTGGCCACTCGTTTATTTTTGCACCGTTTTTTTTTCCAAAATACAGGTGCTATGCGTATGTATCTGTCAGTCTTTCTGTCCCGTGTACGCGCACCTGGTCGTGTGACCACTCTCTCTGTTTTGGCCGACTCGTTTATTTTTGCACCGTTTATTTTTTTTTTCCAAAATACAGGTGCTATGCGTATGTATCTGTCAGTCTTTCTGTCCCGTGTACGCGCACGTGGTCGTGGGACCACTCTCTCTGTTTTGGCCACTTGTTTATTTTTGCACCGTTTTTTTTTTCCAAAATACAGGTGCTATGCGTATGTATCTGTCAGTCTTTCTGTCCCGTGTACGCGCACCTGGTCGTGTGACCACTCTCTCTGTTTTGGCCACTCGTTTATTTTTGCACCGTTTTTTTTTTCCAAAATACAGGTGCTATGCGTATGTATCTGTCAGTCTTTCTGTCCCGTGTACGCGCACCTGGTCGTGTGACCACTCTCTCTGTTTTGGCCACTCGTTTATTTTTGCACCGTTTTTTTTTCCAAAATACAGGTGCTATGCGTATGTATCTGTCAGTCTTTCTGTCCCGTGTACGCGCACCTGGTCGTGTGACCACTCTCTCTGTTTTGGCGACTCGTTTATTTTTGCACCGTTTATTTTTTTTTTCCAAAATACAGGTGCTATGCGTATGTATCTGTCAGTCTTTCTGTCCCGTGTACGCGCACGTGGTCGTGGGACCACTCTCTCTGTTTTGGCCACTTGTTTATTTTTGCACCGTTTTTTTTTTCCAAAATACAGGTGCTATGCGTATGTATCTGTCAGTCTTTCTGTCCCGTGTACGCGCACCTGGTCGTGTGACCACTCTCTCTGTTTTGGCCGACTCGTTTATTTTTGCACCGTTTATTTTTTTTTTCCAAAATACAGGTGCTATGCGTATGTATCTGTCAGTCTTTCTGTCCCGTGTACGCGCACCTGGTCGTGTGACCACTCTCTCTGTTTTGGCCACTCGTTTATTTTTGCACCGTTGTTTTTTTTTCCAAAATACAGGTGCTATGCGTATGTATCTGTCAGTCTTTCTGTCCCGTGTACGCGCACCTGGTCGTGTGACCACTCTCTCTGTTTTGGCCACTCGTTTATTTTTGCACCGTTTTTTTTTTCCAAAATACAGGTGCTATGCGTATGTATCTGTCAGTCTTTCTGTCCCGTGTACGCGCACCTGGTCGTGTGACCACTCTCTCTGTTTTGGCCACTCGTTTATTTTTGCACCGTTTATTTTTTTTTTCCAAAATACAGGTGCTATGCGTATGTATCTGTCAGTCTTTCTGTCCCGTGTACGCGCACGTGGTCGTGGGACCACTCTCTCTGTTTTGGCCACTCGTTTATTTTTGCACCGTTTTTTTTTTCCAAAATACAGGTGCTATGCGTATGTATCTGTCAGTCTTTCTGTCCCGTGTACGCGCACGTGGTCGTGGGACCACTTATCAGTATGTACGCTTCTTCCCTCTCTTTTTTTTCCCTCTCTTTCTCTCGGCACAGCGATGATATAAAAGCGCATCGGCGCCTAGTAAATTTTGTCTTGATGAAGATCGGTCTGCGATCGAAACGTCACCAATAAACAGTTTTTTTAGAAGCGTATATATATTTCTCCTATTTTGTTCTACGGCAACCGAAGCCAGACTCTTCATAATCTACGTATATATATATATATATATATATATATATATATATATATATATATATATATATATATATATATATATATATATATATATTGAAAGAAGTTAACTAGAGACGGGCGAGGAACGTTCGAGATATTGCAACGTCCTCTAAATTCAACACTACTGAATTCACAGGCAGAGGCCCCTGCAACAAACCTAGGTGCAAACTCTGTCTAGTGATTAAAAAAGTGTCCGCTGTGACAAGTACCGCGTCATCATTTTCTTCTCAGATAAGAGGCAACTTCAACTGTGACAGCGCAAGCATCATCTACCCTCTCGAATTCACCTTATGTCATGCCCTCTACATTGCTCAAACCGAAACTGCGTTCAGGATAAGAATCAACTACGACAGAGCACACGTCAAAACCCTACCACAGCCTTCCTTTCTCCAAACATGTAAATGATCGTGGCCACCCCTTCCACATACTTTCCGCTGTGGTGCATCAATACAATTTTAAAACACATTATGACCGGGACGCTCTAGAATCGCACCTCATCCACAAGTTTAACGGTGTCTCTGGTGGCATAAATGAAAGCATGGGCCGACTATCGTGCTTGGCCTGCAACGATTCTGAAAAATCGAATTGTGCAAGCAACTCAGTGATCGATGCCCAAAATTCTCCTTCATTAATATTATTTTCTTTATTTTATTATGATTCCTGTGTGAATCGGCGTGCGTGCTCCCTCCTCCGTGTACACAGTATCAATTGGTGTAACCTGGTAGGCCTTTGGTGTTCTCTTGAACATCAGTTGTTGTTTTGTATATCTGTGGCGTTTTTTTTTTTTTTTCCTAGAACAGCCTGGTGCACTTTAACTGAAACTGAGGAAAACACATTAAAAGGGAAAAAACTTGAGCTTGTTGGCTTGGCCTCATAGCTAGGAACAGCGCACAGACACTGGACAAGAAACACTGACAATACTTGGCGCTGTATTATCAGTCAGCTGTAGTGTCAGGGCGAAATATTGTCAGTCTTTCTGTCCCGTGTATCTGCGCTGTTCCCTGTTGTGGAGAAAAACACACGTTTGTTTTGCTACTGACAATTTGATCGGGCCTGCTCCAACACTTTTTTGCCAGTGCGTTCCTGTCCCCTAAATACCTTAAATATATATTGCGGCTAAAATCGATTAGCCCAATATCGTGTATAAAGCAGTAAAGTTTGTATTTGGCTCTTATAGATTGGAACATTTCATTTAGTCTCCAATTACATCGTAAAAGAAGTCTTCAACGATTCGAATGCATGGTATAGAAATATTTTGCGATAAATTGACATCATCCTTGTGCTTCCGTTGGTGCCGTTCTTCGTCGCATGGGCGGAATGGCGATTACTAGACATGAAGAACGAGTAGTCCTTCCTGGCAAAAGGCGCCCTATTCTGGACTGTAGGCGGTGTTTTTCTTGATCTTGGCATCGATAGAAGGCCTTGAAAAGTGCTGCAGCTCTTCTTCTTCTGAGCTCCTTTTATGCCGGGCCGTTTCCGATCACTTCTTCTTCTTCAAGCGATGGATCGGTGCCCAATATCTTCATTTCATATGTCTTTTATTTCAAATATACCGTCTCGGAGCGAAAGAAGGACATGATACTGTAGCGCCAAACTCGAACAGAAACACTGAAGGGCTCCATATAGTCCGACGCAACGTCGACGCGCGCGTACGCTCGGCACAGCGACGCTACGCTAGCAGAATACTCTTTAGTCCGACGCAAGGCGCGATCGACGCGTTCGGCGTCCGTCGGCGCGCACCGACTGCAGCCGGCGCGAGATGCGACATGCTGCATTCCGCGCCGGTGATGTTACCCAGACTCCACTGCGTCTGCGTCTCTAAGTGACGAAGGGACGCCGGGCGTGCTCATACGCGCATGCGTCAAGGCAACGTGTCAGTGTACAGTGCTCGGTTTTTGCGTCAACGTAACGTGACGAACCTAGCGTCGCCCACTTCGGCCGCCGCTGGTTCGAGCGAACGCTGCGTCAGACTATATAGAGCCCTTGAGAGGCAAGAAGAGGTAGGAAAGTCGGCCACTTACTTATTCGAGTTTTGCCCAACAACATCTTCAGTAAGCGCCAACTCGCCCTTGAAAAACTAATTGTGGTACGTAAATACGATAGCAAAGAAACTAGGACTAAATGAAACAGATTGGATGAGACCATGCTGGTTGTTTTAGTTACCATTGTTGACGCAGCACTGGTTTAGTGACTGTATTGGCTCAGTTTGATTGAAACAGATGCGGGATTTGGCTCATTTTTGATTAGAAACTGCCTTTTTGAGTTCACATTACAACCAGGAACAGCCTCACTTTGATTCGAACTATTTACAAGTTAAAGATACGCACTCTTTACGCTTCCGTGAAATTCAGCCCAGTTTCGGTTTCTGCATTTGGCTCTGTGAAAAAAAACGCCACACACACACACACACGCGCACAAACACACACACACACACACACACACACACACACACACACACACACACACACACACACACACACACACACACACACACACACACACATATATATATATATATATATATATATATATATATATATATATATATATATATATATATATATATATATATAGTAAGGCTCATTTGTTCAAAGCCATGTCTCATGAAGTCCCAGCCTGCATGTGTTCTCACTATTGTGCTCTGGCGAGCCGCATACTTGTTCTGTGGTGATTGCCGCCAGCGCCTGCAAAGCATTCGAGGATAGCGGTCGACTTCAATAGCCACACCGATCCCCATGACGCGCTTAACAGAGAAACACACGCTGTGCGTTGACATCCCGCGTCCGTGACCATTTTCCCCTTTTAGCGCGGTAATCACGTTCTTACATTTGTCTCTTCTTCGTTTTTGTTTGGTTTTTGTTGTTTCCGAATCGCACACGTAGCTCCGTTTCTTCCGCCCTCTCTATTTGTTATTTATTTCTTGTTTATTTGGCTCTTCTGAAGCCGCCTCTTGGGAAGTTGTAACAAATTTCGACTCTGTCAGTATATATGTCTCTCTCCCCGTGACCATTTTTGCTGTTCTAGTCCCTGCCCTGGTCCCATTCCAACGAATCGCGACGGTGTGTGTATCTGTGTATGCATCGCGGGAATATGCACTTAAAGGGAAGCTGAAGCACTAAAAAAAATGAACTTGAAGCGTGTGAGGACCCTGCTGAATTCGAAAAGCCATGCGAGAGTTTTCAAAAGTGAACGCAACACAACAGAGGCTGCGGCCGCATGGCTGCTGAGCGAACGCGGTGACGTCATCCTCGGTATGCCGCGTTACCTGCTGAAGCGTGGCCTCCTCGACTAGCTCGGCACGTCACGGTTCAAAATACGAGAGACGCTTGTTCACGTCGCGCTCGGCTGTATGTCGTTGTTCCAGATCCAGCTGCAGAACTTTCAGCTTCGCTATACTTACTTGAGCCTTGGACACATAAAGAGCGCTCTCGCAGTTCGTATCAGCGAGCGGCGGGAACCTTCCATGATAGCAGTGCTGCACGGCTCCTCCAAAGATGACGTATGTTTCTACGTCATCTTCACCCATGCTCGCGGGGGGCGGAGCAAGACAAACTTTTCGTTCGCGTATTCTAAAGCTCCGGCTTCAACAAACGCAGCAAAAATTACGACAGCGTCTACAATAAAGTCGGTAATTGCTAACCACGAAGTTTTATCGAATTTTAAAACCTCTTCAGCTTCCCTTTAAACCCGAACGCAATGTACAAATCGCGTCTTTGATACAGGCTGGTCCCCGGGCGTAAGCTCACAATAAATGTTATGTTTGTCACTGTGACATTCGTTCATATATTTAAACCGATAGCCAGAAACAATTTTTCTGAAATTTTATATATATATATATATATATATATATATATATATATATATATATATATATATATATACAGGGTGTCCCAGGTATCGCTCAGCTTGATTTAAAAAAGAAGGAACGACGTTACGCGAAGCACACCTAGAGCATATTGTTGCCAGTATACTCTAGTAGCCACTAATAAATGTTTCGTTAATGAGGTCCAGGTAGTCAGTCCTAATTATGTTTTTAATTCCATAAGTACTCACTTAATCATTAAATTGTCCGTGAAGCCTATGTAGGCATACTGAAATGACATGTAACTGCGCTATATACAACAACGTACTAATTGCGTGCTCACTTTTTTTGGTTAATAAAGAAAGCCCGCGAAGTATGAAAAATAACACGTGACTACGCTCCCATCCGTAAAGGTAAGCAGCGCCCTCAAATAAGCTTGCTGCAAGCAACCGCTATGCGTCTTGGCTGTGGCCAGAGATAGCCTTTCGCACTTTCGCAAAGGTACAAGACGCAAGGGTACAAGATCTATCTATCTATCTATCTATCTATCTATCTATCTATCTATCTATCTATCTATCTATCTATCTATCTATCTATCTATCTATCTATCTATCTATCTATCTATCTATCTATCTATCCGCCTAAGACTGCGTCCTCTCCTGGCCATTTCGTTAATGGGATGTATACCAAAATTGTTATGGCATAAAATCACATGTCATAACACGAAAATCATAACCTACATGTCATGAACCGAATGATTTACACGCCACTGACCTGGTGCCCTTGCGGTCACTTCGTTAACTTTACATACAGCATATACCATATATGGTATGGCGTGAAAAGGCTGTATAAAGAAAATAAGTGAATGGTCGTAATGTGCACGTCATGATACGCATGTAATCTACATCATGATTTACATAACATGGTCTCGGGGTGCTCGCAGCCATTTAATAAATGGATGTATACCAAAATTGCTATCACGAGATACATCTGTATGACGTACGTAAATGACAGGTGGTAACATGAAAATCATGATTAGCATGTCTTATACGCCATGACTCAGGAATTGCCACGCTCATGATGTGCTCGCGGCTTGTTCGCTAGCTTGATATACACCGAAATTGATACTGCGGGAAGTGACTGCATGACGAGCATTATTAACAGGCGGTAACATGAAAATCATGGCATGCATTTCATATACGGCATGATTCACATACCGCGCCCATGGTGCGCTAGCGGCATGTTCTTGATATACACCAAAATGCGTTTTACATGACGTGGCTGCGTGACGAATATAAATGGCTTGTGAACCGGCTACGAGAGTTCCATAAGAGTGTTATGCGAATCATGCTGTACATGAAATGAATGTCACGATTTTCATGTTTGCACCTGTCAGTCATATTCGTCATACAGTCACCTCACGCAATACCAATTTTGGTGTATTTCAAAAAAGCGAACCGGCCGCGAGCCCGCCATGATTCTGTCATATCAATCGTGCCGTACATGAAATGCATGTTATGATTTTCATGTTACCAGCTGTCATTTACGTTCGTAATACAGTCACGTAAAGAAATAGCAATTTTGGTGCATATCTATCTAGCAGAGCGATGAATGGCGCTAATTGGTGGTGGTTCATGATTTCTTGTTCCACTGCGGATGACGAGACGAGTACGATACAGAGACAGGTGGTGCGCAAACATCAAGCTAACGAACCGGCCGCAAGCACTCCATGAGTCATGCCGTACGACATGCAAGTCATAATATTCATGTCGCCATCTGTTATTTACGTTTGTCACAGATGTACCTCGTCAAAGCAATTTTGGTAATTTAATTAAACGGCCGCTAGCGCCCCCCAAGTCATTATTGAGGCGAGCGAGCTGGACCATTTATGTTGCGAAATCACCGAGAGCACACGGATAGCAACAAAAAGAAAAAAAAGAAAGGAATGCATTACTTTTCCCCTTCAAGTGACCTTAATGTTCGCCGCAGTCTCGTCACGGGGCACTTTTCTGATTTCCTGAGGCCTTCCTTATTAGCGCGCAATTAGTATGTTGTTGAATATAGCATAGTTAGATGTCATTTGAGCATGCCAACATACGCCTAATTGGCATTTTAATTATTAGGTGAGTTCTGCTAGAAACATAACTGGGACTAATTAACTAAGCCTCATTGACGATAAAATTAGTAGTGACTACTGCACTCTACTGGGAACAATATGCACTTGGTGTGTTTCTCGTAACGACGCTCTTCTTTTTTAAAATCGTGCTGAGTGATAGCTAGGATGCCCTGTCTATGTATATACAGGGTGTCCCAGCTAACTATGACCAAGATTAAAAAAAAAAGCCATGAGCTCTAGGAAAGTCCTACCTGTTGTATATTAGTGGTAGTCATGTGTACATACAGCCTGTATTTTTTTTTCATGACTAAGCACAAATAATTAATTAACTTTAATTGGCCAACATTTTTATTCTTGCTCAAATCGGTAAAATATTGACATTATGTTGTACCTAGCCTCAAATAACCCCAGAATCAAGTATTTATATTTTGCTGAAGCCTGCCTGGTTGTTTTTTTTCCGAGAAAAAACAAAAGCGCGCGAAGCATGTGAAATATGAAATAGACGCGCGCTCGCGCGCCTCTACTCGAGCGCTTCCAAGCATTCTTTAGTTGATACACGGCTGTGTTCGTTCGTCACTGCATTGTACAAGGCTTCACGCTCGAAGATGGACGCGCCAGCAGCGTCTTTCGATGCGCTTCCATCAAATAGCGTGAGGCCCTGTACAATTGAACGAACGCAGCCATGTATCAACTAAAGAACGCTTGGAAGCGCTGGAGTAGCGGTGCGTGAGCGCGCGTCTAATTCATATTTCACGTGTTTTGCGCGCTGTTGTTTTTTCCGAGGCAGGCTTCAGCAAAATATAAATGCTAGATTCTGGGGTTTATTTGAGGCTAGGTACAACATAATGTCAATATTTTACCGAATCGAGCAAGAACAAAAAAGTTGACTAATGAAAGCTTATTAATTAATTAGTGCTTAGTGATGGAAAAAATACAGTTTGTAAGTACACACGACTGCCACTAATATGCAACTGGTAGAACTTTCGTAGTATGCATGCTTTTTTTTTTTTAAATTTTGCTCCAAGTTAGCTGGGACACACACACTATATATATATATATATATATATATATATATATATATATATATATACAGAGAGAGAGAGAGAGAGGGTGTTTTTGTTTCAACCAAAATAGATTTTTACACAAATCCTATCCATTAAGGCTCCTGCCATTTTCGCACACGAACTCTACGTCGAGGCGGAAATAGTTTGCGCAGTTAACATGACACTGTTTTAACAATAACTCGTTCATTAAGTTTTTATTTTAGACTTGAGGGCAGGTGTTTATATTACAAAGCTGTAGTGCGTGCCAACTATAGAACATATACTAAGGGAATGCCAGGGATTAATACACAGTAATGAGAACGCGGCCTCCACCGACAGCCTCCGCGCGCGTTGGCGGGCCGCGCTGCTCAGTTCAGCCCTGGACGATCAGCTCTGGGCAGTTGAGCAGGCCGAGGAAGCCGCTAGGAGGCAAGGCCTTCTAGCCGACACCTAGGCGGGAGCCCAGTCCACTAACACGCCGGATACCAAATAAAGTATTTTCCATTCCATTCCATTCCAACTAGCGCGCGTGTCTTCCTTTTGAAGCACTTTTGCGCTTCGTATGCTATTCTAGATTCCTTGCAACAATGCTAGTGCGGGCTTAGGATTTTATCTTTCAAGCTGCATGGTATCATAAAAATTAAAAGAGGGACAGTGAGCTCGAAAAAATTCAGGCAGCTTCGCACTAGGGGTGCCAAGCTTGAAGGAAGTGCGTAGCGGGGCAGCCTTCTTTGTTTCTTTCTGGTTTTCTTTTTCTTTGCTGCTCTATTTCTTTCTTTTTCAGATTTTCCGTTTTTCTGCCTTGTTTTTCTCGCTTACTTCCGTTTATTTCTTCTTCTCTCTTTATCGATTTTATTCTCTTTCTTACTCTTTCTATTGTTCTTCCTATTTTTTCCCTTTCTGTCTCTTGCTATTTCGCGCTTGCTTCCTCTTTTTTTTTTCGATGTTTATACGTGGTTTTGCCTGCGTTTCGCCAAGTGCTCTAGTTATTCTTTTGCTGATGATGATAAGTGGTCATCATCACGGGGCTCGAAGAACAAGAGGAAGAAGACCACTCCTTGGCGCGCTCAATATGCTACACATGGAGCGTTACACTCTAAGAAAAAGTCCAGTATTTTGGCAGTATTTCTGCTACACAACCATAATCGTCATCTCGCTTGCTCACGTTTCCTCTCTTGATAACCCGGCTCTGGGCACATTCCTATCAAGAATGCTATGTCACGCCGATAACGCGCGTGGCGTTCGTGACCGGGAAGTGATGGGACGGCGGTGATAACGCCAGGAAAGTACGCGGGGTAGATGACGATTATAGTTGCGTAGCAAAGAGACACCCTTTTTACTCGATTATTTCTTAGAGTGTACGCCAAGCGACGATGACAGCATACTACAGCACACGACAGCATACGGCAGCCCGGCCCCCTAAAGTGCTCCGGACTTAAAAGAATTCGAAAAAGATGTTTTCGGTTTTTCTTACCAGTGCCTTGTTCAGAAATCAAGGCTCCCATCAGGGGAGCCGAAACGAGTTTTTCCTGGTGGGTGTCGCTCATTAATTTTGAATTATGCCACTTCCCGACCCGACGGGCTTCCGTCAAAACCTCGACTTCAAGCTCTATGATAGCAATAATATCTATCTACGCGGTACTTCGGTTCACTCGAAGACCTCTACATTTTTCTGCTCACTCATTTCATAATTTCTCGTGAGTAGGTCATAACGAGACCTTGGATTACTTCCATCGGTGATAGGCGGGGCTAATATACCGTGAGTTGGAGGCACGGCTTCCGAGAGCCACCGTTCCGTGGTCCAGTTTCGCAGCTGCGGTGGCCTGGCGCACCAGTGTCGCAGGGAGGGAGCCGTGAAGGAAAGCGACATGGCGTAATAGGCAGCCGGGAAGCCTCGGAAGAAGCAGAACACCAGCACTGGGTAGTGCCAGGGCCCCAGGCGCACCAAGATGTCGTCGACCGTGCTTGTGGCCATAGGGGTGTTGGGCTGCGCGTACAACAGACGATGGTGGGGACACGAGTCAGAGGAATGGTGTGCCACTGCGCGCGACATTGCGGCTGACGCGTGGCCGCTGTCGAAGCGCAGTGTAAGCACCGTTGCCGGATCTGCGCGACCGTCAAGTGTCGGTACAATGTAAGCTCTAATTTACGTGAAATTAAATTGTCAATTCAAGCGTAGCTTGTGTTGACTGAAGCTGGTGATGCCAGCTGTCCCACAGCCACGGCAATACACGAGACGCGCTCACCCAGAAGCGCCCCTCACCCACAGCTGGCACTATCCAAAGAAATAATAAATAAAACTACGTAAACAGGGCTGGGCTTCGAACCCGGGTCCTCCCAGTCCAAAAACGACCGCCTTGACCACCGTCCATGCTTGCTTAACGTGAACTGATCTTAGGCATATGAGCGCGCAAAAACCATCTGGGAAGCAGTACTATGGGCGCTTCATTGAAATATTTCCTGTTGGCGGACTAAAAGGTCAGGAATTGAGCTCCTAAGCAGCGTTTACATCGAAGCATGATGGTCCTTTCATTGGGCCGTTCTAGAGGCTGACGATCGCTGGAAACAACATGAAAGGCGTCATGCTGATTCAGCCCGAAAATAGCATTCCGGGGACGGCAACCTGAATGTTTCCGTTAGGAGGGAGCATTGCGCAATGAGAAAGGAAAAAAGATCGAGAAAAACAGTAGGTCAGGGAACCCCGCGCCAAGCTCCCATTTCACCGATGGAAATAGGAGCCAGATGGTACTGATGAGAAAAACGCGCATTTCGAGCGTATTTTATATTAGTATATGTTGCTAACGTCAGTGTATTTAATCGTCTGAAATTCTCCATCCTAGATATGTCGCACCAACTAACTCAAGTGTTGATGCTTCTACTGGCATTGTGAGGATCCGTTGAATGTACAGACACACGCGTTGTTCCTGTGTTTAGTTAACAGCTGCTTTCCCACAAGTGACAAAATGCGACAGCTGCAAGTATGCTTTGTGTCGTATTATGTCCCAAACGTTTCTATAGTAAACAAATGGCTGTCACTTGATATTCACCAAATTACACACTTCTCAGCTGTTCCTACACTTGCGGCAATGTTATACGTTACTTTTTATTGCATCACGATATAAAGGGTGGAAGTGCAACATTAACCCATTAGGGCCCACTGTACTTTAAAAAGTACACTTCCTTTTTCGGGAATAGAATATACAAAAGAGAACATTCTGATCTTCCTCATTAGAATTTTCGATGCCAAAGGTTGCAGCAAGATAATCCTAATTTGGAATATTCACTCGGTTATATATTTTCTGTTTTATGAGTCGTCAAACTTTAGGAAAATGTGAACCTGTTACACGAACGCGGTCAGTACTACTTTTTCTAAATTAATTTGAAGTTTTATATTTTATATGTTCAAAAGCCGGACTGCTTCTGCTTAAGCAAGGGCAATGCAATGTTTGCATAGCGCGAGAAGCCTGCAGAGTGCAAAGTTTTGCTGTGAGGAGTAATAAAATGTTGCTGTACTTTATTTAGTACACTGGGACTTCGTGGGAGCATACATGTAACTCTTGTGCGTTGCATCATAGATTGATCAGTCTTTTTTTTTTTGTTATGAATGCCGTTTTTTCGGTTACCTCATACTCATGAGGCTGCGAAAGACGTCGCTGTGAATATACGAGAGCATCTTCATGTTTTCATTGTCGATTCTGACCCTAACATGGGAACTTAGGAGGAGGAGGGGAATGATGACGGTACGAATAGATGCTCTCTGCTAACGATAAAAAAACATGGAACGAAAAGAGTCACACTGAGCAAGTCACACTGAGCCTAGAGATAAGACGATGGTTTAAGTTGCATTGGATGCACACATTGAAGAAAGTGACCACAAAAGTGAAAGTGAAATAGTGGCTAGAAAAATATAACTAGCGCTACGCTTGTCTAACACCGCGAGAGCGTCACTGCTTAAAATATCCAGTGCTCCTTCTCGTGTACCTTCATTGCCATCCGTCCGCCGCGGTGGAGCAGTGGTTAAGGTGCTCGGCTGCTGACCCGAAGGTCGCGGGTTCGATCCCGGCCCCGGCGGTCGCATTTCGATGGAAGCGAAATGGTAGAGGCCCGTGTACTGTGCGATGTCAGTGCACGTTAAAGAACACCAGATGGTCGAAATGTCCGGAGCCCTCCACTACGGCGTCTCTCATAATCATAGCGTGGTTTTGGGACGTAAAACCCCAGATATTAAAATTCATTGCCATCCGCCCAGCTCCGAGAAATCGCTACAACAACGAATGTGTAAGCAAGTCACATCCATACGAAAACAACTGCCATATAATCACACGGAAGAGAGACTACATTGACTAAACTTAATTTTTCCTTTTGTCGAGAATATTGTTATGGAGGCGTAAAACGAATTGCTTGCCCAGGCAGCACGTCCCCAAGATCGCTTGCGTTATCAAATAGTTCGGGGACCACACGTATAGTTTGTCCCATTTTGTAACCCTCATGCATAATTCTGTAGTCGAACAGAAACTGTGTCCTCTATTCAGACTTATATATGATCTACTGATAAAACTGTTAATAATTATTGAGCCCTTTTGGTTAGGCTTGTTCACTTATGGTTAGTCATTATACTTTGCTACTATGCCATTTCGAGTTTTTTTTGTTATCGAATTTCGTTACCGTACACCCTCTTCGTCATCCATCGCTTTACTCTGCCGTGGTAGCTAAGCAGGTAAGGCTGAACCCGAGGACGCGGGTTCGACTCCAGGCTGTGGCGGCTGCATTTCGATGAGGCTGATAGGCAGGTTTGTTGAGGTGCTTGTTATAGAACCCACTACGGCATGCCTCAATCATGCGGTTGTTGCCGCATGTCCCAAAATCGTTATGCACCCGCCACTACGTGGTTGATGTGGCCCACTGTGTCGTTGCCTCATGGTCTCTCACACAGTTTTAGGATTCGGGGTTAGCCTCCACACATGAACACTTTCTTCGCCGCTACCGCCTGCTCGGTCTCCCTGCGACAACTGTGGAGGACTTCCTCTTTCCCACACGGTCCAGGATACGAGCCCTGCGAGCCTTTCTCAAGTTTGCGGTTCCTGCGGTCCCTGAGCGGTCGAGGGAAGTAATGCGGCATGACACTTACTAGCGCCGAGAGGAAACGATTCGGCAATGACGCAGTTAAGGCATGGCCTTCGAGATTCGCAATCTCGGAGGCCGTGCTTAAAACGTCTCGATACCAGCGAAAAACACTGGCCGCGCTAGCATCGGCGAGTCGCCCTAGACGCAGCTAGTGACGTTATTCGTCTTTCGGTTCATGTGAGCGGCTGACGGCTCGTTGCAGGAGTAGTGCAGCTTCCACATGCACCAACCGTCGTCGACTGCTTCGAGGGCGATAGCACCGACTAATAAAACTGCGGCAATAAGCGCCGCAGAAAGGCGACGATGTCGACGGGTGAATGTCGTGCCTTGGTGGAACGAGACAAAGGTATGATGCCACCATAACAGAGGTCAACGGGACGTGGATCGTCTGCGCGCGTTCGCAGTTCAAGCTACGAACCTCTGCCTCCCGTGTTGCGGAAGCGCAGTCTGGTGAAGTATGCATGAGCACAGGCGTGGGCATAGGCGAGCGCAGGGTTACCGTTCAGGGGGGCGAAGGTTCGGCTCAGCGCCCCCCCTTCCCTATTAAGTCAATGTATGGGGCAGACTTTGCGCCCCCCCCCCCTCTTAGGTTCTTAGGGGACTAGGGGGGGGCGGCCGCCCCCTCTGCCCCCCCTCGTGCGCACGCCTATGGGCGTGGGTTACACTATTGCTCGGGAGCGCTTACCGTGCCACTAGCCGTCAAGGTGGGTGAATGGATGTCAAGCGGTCCTACAGCTGCCATACACCAATAAACATTGTACAAGCTCTCATTTATGACTACACAATAATCACTACTTCTGCGAAGACAATTTTCACTTTCGTGTTATACCGATTCCTGTGACGGAGGGATAAGCGATGCTTTTATCGTATTAGTAAATCACTCTTTCACGACACCAGAAACATCAAACTTGCTGCGAGAAAACGTTTGGTAAGCGAGAAAGCGCGCAAAAAGAAACTTCCCGCCACAATTACCATGACGTCATAGATTTTGATGGCGTCTACTATATCCTACGGAGTTCTCAATCAGTAAAAATGAAGAAGCGCATTGTCCTCTGAGAGGCGAGAGACTCTGCATACGAAGTTTCAGAAAATCTCGCTGAGCCAGTGTGGCCGAAATATAAATGAAACGTTTTGAAATCCGTGACGTAGCGTGCGCAGATTCCGGCACGAAATTTAAAAATGAGACTTTCACCTTGATTTTTTCTCCTAATAATGCGCTTATGATGGCTATACTAACTACATTAGAATATCTAGAATACAATTTATCACTCTAATCTGATTCAATGTTTCACTTTAGAGTCCCTTTAAGATAAATGTAAGGACACCATTAAATAAAAGGAACTTAGGACGAACGATACTCTTCAAGACGGCGTTCAGAAGACAAATCTCTGGACTGAATTTTTTTATAGGTCTAGATGAAAGTGTAGTTGGCGATTCGCGGCTTTTTCTCGCTCATTTGTTGAACAACTTCGAAGTCGTCCTGAAAGCCATTAATCAGCTCTGAAACGCACACAAACGAGTACGGCCACGAATGTTGTTGCTCGTTTTTGTGCCTCAGAAAGAAAGACGCTGCAATTCAAGACGCCGGATTAATTGGAACAACCTCATAATATGCAATGTGAGCTCATAGCCCAGTAAACAAGCATCTTTATGTTCCCTCTTAACGAAATTGGTGCTCAAGTTGTGACCAAATCATCTCAAGACTTTGATCTGGAGGAGTTGGTTCATATCAATAGGAAGGCACAGCGCGACTGAGGCAATGACGAAGAACGCGCAACACAGATAGTGCTCGTCTGTGTTGCGGGTTCTTTGTCCATGGTCTCAGTCGCGCTGTGCCTTCTTATCATCTCAAGAGCCACGTGTTACATGGTCTTTAAACATTACCTCGCGGAAGAGCATGCCATCTTGGTAGACACGCGGTGGAGCAGATGCTTGGAGCAAAGCTGCTTCACAAGTACGGCAGCTAGAGCAGGGCCAGAACTGCTACAATTTCGCAGCCAAATAAGTATGTTTAAGTGAATACTCTGCAACACTCCCTGCACTGTTTCTTCCTCATCTATGGCTACACGCATGAGCTCAACCTCCTCCAAGTACGTGCTCTGTCGACCTGCCTCATTAACAGAACGAGGACAAATAAGAAGAGGGTTACTCACGGTCTCTGGCTTCCGATTCTTCTGCGCCAAGGGAGAAGCTGCCTGGGCTCTTGAAGTAGCTCGCTCGCAGAACCGACCTTTGCAGAGATAAAGCACGAGCCTGGCCTAGGTGCACGTAATTGCCGAGACGCAGTCATAAAGCCCAAACCGCGTTAGCCTTAATCTTATCGCACAAGGTTTTCTCATCGCCGTCTTGGTCCACAGGGGCCAGCCGTCTGCGCCGTATCGCCCATGGTCCCCGCCGGGACCAATTGCTGCCACGACCAAGGGACCTGCGGAGGAAACGTCAAGGCGTAATGCGCCACTTTGCAGCGCATGCATGTGCACCGCAGTTGGCCCATCGCAACAAATAGGTGCTCAGTTTTCTATCTATAGTGAACCTAAGGACAGAGTGCAAATGATGGCAGACCCACAGCGATAAGTGCGTCAGCCACTTTTTGCTTCTTCTCTCGTGCGCTCTACGCAGATCGCGCATCAAAGGTTCTCTCAAGCCACATCCCTGTGGCGGGCATTCTCATTTTATACGTTCCAATACGCAATCGCAAACTGGGCCAGAAGAGAGCACCTAGGTTGATCCAAAATCGAACTAGAAATGATTAGGATACCTATGTTAGCGTTTTGCAAAAGTGAAATTATTGAAGTAGCTCAAGAATTCATTGTTTTAACAACGGCTAGAGAATGAAAGGGTGGGTGCAGCGGGGTCGAATAAACATAACGATAAAAGAAGCCAAAGTCGCCATTAATGATTGTATGACACTGATGCACAAAGCTGAGGCACTGCGAATGGTTTAGCCCACGCACGTTAAAAAGCGACAACAGTGCTCATGATTCAAAAGCGCGTGGAGTAACAAAAAGGGTCAGTGCCCTTATGATTTTATGGACATTTGAAATGCGAAAATCATTTACCTTTTCGTGCATTATGTTGTACTGCTTACGCGCCCATCGCTAAAGCAGAAAGTACAGTCCGGAGTTCTGGTTGCGCAGGCCGAATAAGTATCAGTGGTTCTTGAGGCGCAAACGCAACTACTATATCATAAATATACTAGTATATATTTGTACATGTACAGTACGGTCCACTGATAAACGAAACAGTCGAATGAGCACCTTTCGTATTGCTGACCCCCCAAACTGCAAACGGATGCGCAAACATTGTTCCTCCACGACACCAGTCTGTCAAAAGAAGTTTCTTGTTTTTATTACCAAAATTTCTTACGGCATCCCGTGAAAATTAAACTTCATGCGGATGATAGTGTAATGTATTCAGAAATAGATGGTGTCAGTGACCAGTTACGACTAAATGAAGCCTTTGAAAAAATTGTAAAATGGTGTAGTGATTGGCAGATGGCTATCGACTTTGGGAAAGCTCTTATGAAAATTTCGCGCAAGCGTAGCAATCTGCACTTCCAGTACTTGGCGCGTAACGTCTTGCTCCCTGAGGTTGAGCACACAAAATATCTTGGTATTTGGATTTCTAATGATCTCAGACGGGACAAACACATCAACACTTTGTGCAGTTCTGCCAATCAAAGGGTTATCTTCCTCAGGCAGGCTTTGAGGCTGACAACTCCCGAGGTTCGTCTTCTTGCATTTAATGCAATTCTGCAGCTGCTCTAAGATTACGCTTCTATAATTCGGCATACTTTCACCAAAAAGACATTGGTAAATTAGAATGTATTCAAAAGCGGGCGGTTCGATATATATGTAACAGCTTTGGGCACACGTCGATGACACCCTTGATAAACAGAGCCAATCTTCCAACCTTGACCGGAAGGAATCGTGTTCCCAGATTACAATTTTTGTTTCAGCTAATCAAGGGACACTACAACGTAGATACTTCCGAGTTCGTTTCCTTTTCAACAGGTTATGCTACAAGACAACGACACGCACCAACAACTACCCTGTTCAGAAGCCGCAGGAATTGCTTTAAATACTCTTTTTTTTTCACAGGGTCATAAGGGAATGGAATCAACTATCCAACGATGTTGTGTTGCAGCCATCCCTGAATTTGTTTGTGTACCATATTGTGTTATTATTTATTTTTGTTTTCGTTTTGTTAGCAGTTGCACTTGCACTTAAAGAGTTGTTTCAGTTGTACTTGAAGTGTATTTTGATTTCATGATATCTGTGTTGTATTTGTACCAGCGCTTACATGCATTTTTTTTTCATTTTTTTTGTTTTTATTGTTTTGGTTTGCCAAGTTAGTCATACAGAAAGCCGAGCTAGTTGGTACGAACGCATTGTGTAATAGCGCAAATAAATACAGGGACAGAGGTGAGTGACACGACACAATCGCCTGTGTCCCTGTGTGTTATTTGCGCTATTCCACAATGCAGCTAGTCATGCCATAAAATTGTATCCCCATCCTGTGAAAATCACGTAAATGTAGAGCAGTATTTGTCAATAAATAAAATAAATAGGTATGAACTGTCAACCGCCAGCAGACTTACACGCAGATTTAAGCCACTATGCTTTTGCGAGAGAGAGAAATCCGGTTGCTCTCTTTCACAGTGGATCCGACCATACCCACACCCACACACACCCATACCTATATATATATATATATATATATATATATATATATATATATATATATATATATATATAGGGTGTTTCAAGAAATGTGTCCAATACCCTTAAAAAATGACAAAATGCTGCATCTACTCGCTGTCTTCCCAATCGCTTTTTCTGCAGCGGCAGGCATCTTAAAGGAGTACTGACACGAAATTTCTCACTTATCGTTTTATTGCGTCAAATGATAGACCAGGTCCCCAAGAGCCTAGAAAATGCACCGGCAAGCGTGAGTGAGCCCTGAAAAATTAATTACAGCATGTTTTTAAAAGCTAGTTTCGGGTCCTACTGTGCCCTGACGTCAGGGCAATGTAGAGTTACTGTATATGCTACCTTTAGGTAGCAGAGTTGCGCATAGGTCCGCCATCTTGCCCGTCGAGGCATCCACGTCAAGCAGGAAAGCCACCCCTTTCGAATGTAGGAGCCGACGCGGCCCAGCGGCTCCATGCGCTTTCTCGCTCGTTCATAACCCGTCGCTGCCGCAATGACATTGGCTTCGTAGAAAGAAAAAAAAAAAAGGAGAACTCGAACGAATAATGACTCCAGATGAAACTGGTGCTATAGCTTGTTCGATGGCAGTCACCATCGGAAGTAATATTTTTGTCTTAAATAGCGAACAGGAAAGCTTCGACTTAATTTGTCGAGATTCTCGACAAGCACATCGCTCGATTCACGTAGTTTTTGACGCAGCGCTTCGGTGGCTCGAGCAAACAATTGCTAGAACTATCACTCCGCGTTTTACAAATAACGCAAGCAAACGAGAATTTTCCGCATATTTACGTAGCTGTGGCATGAAGTAAACACTCGGTGCGGGTTTCGAATGCAATGCCCCACAGTGCCCGGACTGAATTATACTGTTTTGACAAACCTGTAAGGTGCATATTCACGCATTCACTCGCGCAGAATTTTATCGTTCCGTTCCGTTCGATTTATGTCAACGGCTAGAGAGCCGTTGAACACAGTGGGCGCAAAACAATACATATCCTGTTTGTTATCGCCTACTCTAGCCGCAAAAATATTGCCATGAGATTTATAACTACACTATATAGACATATGTTAGTCAGTCGTGACGTGGATGTGCATTCTGGAGCGTACTGTAATGCTGTAATAAGTAGTGAGTTGTATGGAACTGCCTACACATTCGACCTGCAGTGACAATTTCTACGGCTGACGGATGTACTACATGTCGTGATCAATATACGAGCTGGAACACCGATTTCATTCTTATTCGACTACTTGCAATGTACTGATATGAATTTGGCGTACATAATTGCCAGAGCCACCTCTCGCTTGATTTAGCGTCATGAACATTTTTTGCTCACGCCAACTACGTTTAGCCACTATGACACTTGAAATGTAATTTCAGTGTTTCAGTTCGCACTGCTCACGACAAAACATGCTGACCAACATCATTCAACAATTTTACTTCGAGTGTAGCTTTTTTCTAGCACGTGTTTCAAAAAGGAGAGTTTATTTTGAACTTTGAAAATACAAGCGGGTGAGAGCAGAACACGGTCGTTGACAACTAGGACCAACATACCTAGCTTAGCGAGATACAGGTTTGGCACTTCCTTTTTTGTCACGGTCACCATGAAATGGGCTATGCAATGAGACATGCAATGGAGAAGAAAGCCTATCCGTTTTCTTGTCGATTCGTGCAGTGGGGAGCGCAGCATCCTGTGATCATCGCAACTTCGCAGCACTCAGTCACGGCGCTACGCCGCACAGGCACAACTAACACTGACGTTCACTAAAAACGGACAACGCAAGACACAACCACAACACCAACGAAAAACATTCCGCACTCAGCCGGATCGGCTCGCCGGAGTGCTTGGGCAGCGATCGGCGGTAGAGCAGAGCTGCGGCGGTGGCGCGGCGGTCGCCAGCACCTGCGCGGCCGTGAAGTTGGCTTTCCCTCAAAAGGATGCTTTTTGCGCACGTGAGCGCGCTTGGCGAATGGGGGCGCGAGCGGCGAGTTCTATCAGAGGCGCAACTCTGCTACCTAAAGGTAGCATATACAGTAACTCTAGGGCAATGGGACGAGTAGCGCCACCAGGCGGTAGTATGTGAATGCGCACGCTTTCGTGACGTATCCTCGTGCGCGCGTAGCTCCATCGTCTGCTTCGTCTGCTGCGCGCCGCACATGTGGCAACTGTCGCGCCGTCAACGATAGATGAATATTTGTCAACAGACTCCGACGACAGCAACGACTTCGGCAGGGAGGAAGATGCCGAGCTTGCCGACCCCGCGAATCATTTCGCATTCGACCCGCTTGCAAGTACGTCAGAAGACAAGTCGTCTGAGAGCGATAGCGCCATGCAGACGGCTTGCGCATCGGGAATGTCGAATGGTAAGAATTCACTATTTTTTGCTTGATCTTGCGCGGGCATCTTCCGGATGTTCTACGGAAGTCAATATCGTTTGTGTGGATTTCGTAATGCTGTTACTTGCGTGAAATTATTGGTACTCGGCGCAGATTTGACACCGCATGTATGCTTTGTCCTGCCGCTTTCCTATGCAGCCGCACTGCGCACGCAGTACGACAACCTCTTGCTGGTCGTAACGCCTGAACATTATATCGATAACGTAATCTGCGTAGGTGCCTCTATGGGAGTTGCCACCCGATGGACACAGACGTAGTCGGTGTGCTGTCGGGAAATCGACAAAGTCGCGCTCTAGTGCCGGATGAGGCAGCCTGTGTCACCGCGCACCCGACATTTCAGCGTGGGTGCTTAGACATTCACGCCCTCGAGATAGCGTACTACCCTTGATGGAAGATCGACCACGCGTCATTGAGGCACCGGAAATCCACAGGTATTACTGCTGCGGTTGATCTAAGTTAGCTGTTGCTGTTGAAGCTGAAGTAGGCCGAATCGCAAGCTGTCCCTGGCATGCACAGTGCATGCCTTCGGTATACTTCCGTCAGAAGTGTGGTGGTCGCAAGTACGACGCATCATCCACGCACTCAAAACGTGCATAGGCGCATGTTACTTGCCAATATTGCAATGTCCATTTCCATGTCGCGTGTCCAACTAAATAAAGGGAAATGAAAAAATACATGTATAAGTGGCGTTGGACACCTCCGGTCGTCAGGCAGCGCAAATTATGCACGAACTCGAAATCACAATATGTGAAATAAAATCTGCAAGCTTAGAATAGCTGCTGCTTACATTGTTAGATAGTTCTTCACAAATCAGATTACTTGATCTCGCCTTTCACGTTCTTTGTGATTGACTTATGTACTTCATTGTTCTTTTTTTGCCTCTATAAGTCATAGTTCTCGGTAGTGCCTTTGGCCTATTAGGTTGATTAAGTAAACGATAAATAAAGTGAAGTGTTTCTGCATATCTGTACTTGCTAAAAAGGAATCTGCATGCTACATAACAATGAGGTTTTATTTCGTAATTTTGTCTGCTCGAAAGGGCCCCTTGTCAGTAGATTGTTCTGGAATATGTCTCTGTGCACACATTTTATTCAGCTGCAGGATATGTCTACCTTTACTCTTGCCACTGCATTTTTATATCGTATTGCATTCATATTTCAGGCGACATCGTCCCTTTGTAAGCTAGGTCTGGCATCGCCTTGGCAAACGAAAGCGAGTGGTCCTGCCCAGCTGCGTCTCTGCAGTGCGTCAAAATTTCCCTTCACAAGACTACTGCGGCTTTAAGTATACGAACGTCATGGAGATGCAGTTCAATAAAAGAAAACATGTTCAACTTGATTTATTTCTTTAGGCATAACAGCCTGTGTCACTGACCTTTCTTCTGGTCGTATGCAAAACAGGTGCTATATGACCAGCACTACAGAAGGAAGTCAACACTTAGGCTAACCCACATGAAATTCAAGAAAGAGGCTGTAGTTGCTAAAGTAAGAATAACAAAACAGAAAGAGCTGCTAAGTCTGCACGCATGGCCGTAAATACGTTCTCCAGATTTCTGAGTCTTCACCTCATGGACTAGGTAAGAAGTGAACAGGAACCTGAAAGACGGCGTTAGCCTGAAATATGCTTAGCTACACAATGATGAACTCATACATTGCCAGAATTGCATGTTCACCATGTCTCAACCCAACAACTGAAGTACACGGTGTAGCTATGCACGAAAACAACACTCATTTCGATAACACGTGTGAAAATAATGAGTCAAAGGCCACGGTTGGTAACGTGACAATAACAAAACAGAAAGAGCTGCTAAGTCTGCACACATGGCAGTAAATACGTCCTCCAAATTTCTGAAAGGTAGTCGTCTTGACCTCATGGACTAGGTAAAGAAGTAAACAGGTACCTGAAAGACGGCATTAGTCTGACATGCTTAGCTGCACAATGTCCTCCCTGATGAGCTCGTACATTACCAGAATTGCATGTTCACCATGTCTCAACAACTGAAGCACATGGCATAGCTATGCACAAAAACAACACTGATTTCGATAACATGTGTGAAAGTAGTGAGGCAAAGGCCACGGTTGGTAACACGACAATAACAAAACAGAAAAAGCTACTTAGTTTGCACACGTGGCAGTAAATACGTCCTCCAAATTTCTGAAAGGTAGTCGTCTTGACCTCATGGACGAGGGAAGATGTGAACAGGTACCTGAAAGACGGCATTAGTCTGATATGCTTAGCTGCACAATGTCCTCCCTGATGAGCTCGTACATTACCAGAATTGCATGTTCACCATGTCTCAACAACTGAAGCACATGGCATAGCTATGCACAAAAACAACACTGATTTCGATAACACGTGTGAAAGTAGTGAGGCAAAGGCCACGGTCGGTAACGTGACAATAACAAAACAGAAAAATCGACTAAGTTTGCACACATGGCAGTAAATACATTCTGCAAATTTCTGAAAGGTAGTCGTCTTAACCTCATGGACTATGCGAGACGTGAAGAGGAACCTGAAAGACGGCATTAGCCTGACAAATGCTTAGCTGCACAATGATGAACTCGTACATTACCAGAATCGCATGTTCACCATGTCTCAACCCAACAACTGAAGTACACGGCGTAGCTATGCACGAAAACAACACTGATTCCGATAACACGTGGGAAGATTTCGATAACACGAGTAACCTCCACTGGAGCACGCAACTCGGGATCGCCTGCACGCTTTAAGTTGCTGCCGCTGCAGACTCTTTTTCTATATCCTTGAAAGGCAACGTGATGCGCGGTTGCGGCAGTGGGGCACAACGTTGGGATTCTTCGTCGCAGATTCTTCGTCGATTCGTAGATTCTTCGGCGCAGATTCTTCGTCGACAATCCGAAGCCGGTCAGCAACTGCATGCTGCGCGTGTACGTGTCCGGAGTCCAGTCTCCGCCTCGGCCGCGGCGCACAAAGTCGACACATGCTTGTCACAGCGCCGGATCAGATGGGAATCGGTGGAACTTGCACCTATTGTCCCCCCGTTTGACTGGCACAAGACTTCACAGGGCAAAATATTGGTGCCATGA
>JALIZH010009529.1:0-15970 GCA_030522465.1 Rhipicephalus appendiculatus | reverse complement strand
AAGACGTTCAGGTTACGCTCAGTATTTCGTCGGTGTGCATCTAAATGTTATTTGGCGTGAAACATAGCATAAACACGTAAAGCGACAGCTCTAAGTTCGCTTCATATCTTTTAGACCAACGTTTCCTCTCTTAAGATACTGCACCGACGATTCTTTTCGGGACCACCGAAACATTGGCGTCAGCATGCGCAGAAACACATTCAGATGAAATAAAAATTGGCCGCGTATCTGCGTGCTTCGCTGCAAATGTCGTCGAAAGACGATAGTCTTGTGCCGGCTGTACTACTATGTTTTGCCTTGTCTCAGACAGCGCCTACTCTACGTTAAATTGGCCGCATCTGGCTGGCATTGATAAAATAGAGGAGGCGCTGCGCGAGATATGGACGCCATTAAAAAACATGAGATTGTGTGAACCAAGGGCATTACACCGTGACCAAGGGCCACTGCCAGCGGCAGCACCTTATCGTCGGCACAGGGCTTTTTTCGTGCAAAGCGTCGCAGTTCGTGCACAGCGTCGCATTTTCAGCGCAGCCTAAAAAACACTAGAGTCTTTAGAATCGCGTACCTATGTATTTTCTAATAAAAAAGCACACGTCCTGACACTTACATATTAATGTTGCGCCTCAGGTATGCGTAGTATTTGCTTTTTGATCAAATATGTTCACAAATATGAACGCAAACACCAGTTCAAGACGGCTGGGCGTTCAGAAAGTAATTAAACTTTGGCCGAGTAGCCGAATCGGGTTACGGACGGACAGACAGCCAGACAGCCAGACCAAAATTTTTGCGTTGAAGTATTCCAAGAAAGACTATCGTCTTTAATAAATGCGCGCAAGCCAACACGCCGCGTCCATAGCTTCTAGAACGGTACCGTCCCAAGTACCGCCCACTGACTATACTCCGTTTCACAAGCTGTTGGCAGTGCAGCCAAAGGTAGAGCTCTCTCGTCCAATCAGGGCTGTGTGAGCACAGCAAATAGTCCCGCAACTATTTTAGCAACCCAGAACTATTTTGCCCACTGCAAACGCATAAAGTGACAGTATGGTAAGCTTTGCTAAAAGTATGGTACGGATCGATGTTTTAGATCGTCCAAAATGTTTTAATAATTCATGAAATTTATAGCAAAAGCCCGCATGGACGCGGCTGAGCGGAGGCTTGTTGTGAGTTGGTGATGCGCCGCTTTTCGGCTACATGGCGTCACCCGAGTTGGTCGTGTGTTTGCAACGCGTCCCACAAACTGTCGCCGGTGAGCCATCCATCGATTGTGCGCGATTTTCCCAAGCTGGCGAAGCAGATAGCTTTAAACGCTAGCGCTTCGCGTCGAGTGCGGGAAAAGTGCAAACGTGGATGCACTCACCAAGAGGACGGAAAAACCTATCCAGGTGAGCGAGCGAACGCTCTATCGGTGGAAAGCGCTGGCGGGGAATGCGGGCAGAGTCCTACCACCGATCAAGAGTTCTTATTGGAAAGGCCGTGATCAGGGCGAACAAGCTGGACGATTTTGACCTGAGCGTATTTTGATGGGTGGTGTACATCTCTTTTGAGAAAGGTCAAATTCCAGCTATCGCCAAGGTAGTGCAGCGTTTCGAAGAGGACGAGACGCTACCGACCGTGTCTACAACGACGATGCAGAGGATGCTGAAACAGCGTGGCTTGAAGTACAAGGAACGCTCTCGGAACGCATTTCTCATAGAAGCGAGACACGTTGAGCAACGTCGCCGCCGGTTTCTGCGGAGCTACGACGCCAAATAGAAGTTGTGATGAGGACGATGAGATGTGAACCCTTTTTACGGCCTCATGTTAATCATATACGTGGCGCGTACAGGAAGGGATCATTCAGTACTGTTGCAGTGAGAGTAGCAAACACACGCACACACACACACACACAAAACTTGTTTTGTTACGTCGGAAAATAAAGCAAAGAATTGATTGATTCAATGAATTGCTTGTTATTTACTTAATGATTCATTTAAATTGATTGACTGAATGATTAAAGTAAATATTTTTTTTGTACCCTTGGCGTAAACAATTCAAAAAAGATCTGATGTGACGAAATGTCATAGGAACAAGTGACACTAAATATTAATAGACAAAGCCAGGCCAGTTCCTTGGAAACGGAAGTCGGCCCGTCCAAAAATAAACAGAACAGATCAAGATAAGGTCCCCAGATAAAACAACTTGTTTTATCTAGGGACCATAGATCAAGATGGTGCCAAGCGCCACCTGCTACAAAATTAAAAAGTTAATTAGTATAGTACACATCTTTTCCACACAGGCGGGGCCACTTGTCAGATTCACGGAAGCGACATTCGCGTAGGAACACAATTATGCAGTGCGCTCTTTCGTGATTGGCTGAGGGCGCACGTACTTTCCACAGTACTGCCAACAGCTTGCGAAACGGAGTATAGAGGGATCTGCTTCGATCACAGTCAAGGAAGTTTTGAACCTCCTTGCTCACAGTGACTTTGCCTTATTGCTTTGTATTTGACCGCTAGCCGTACTAGAAAAGAGATGATAAACAGCGCTAAAAAGACGGGACAAGAAAGAACACGGGACCACAGCGCTGAATGATTCAGCGCTGCGGTCCCGTGTTCTTTCTTGTCCCGTCTTTTTAGCGCTGTTTATCACTCGTAATCATGAACCAACCAGCCCAAATGCGTACCTTACTGTAGAAAAGAGACGCACGCGCGTCCCCCCCTTTAACCAGGCTTGGGCGGCTACAGCCCAACCACTTATGCAGGGGGTAGACGCGCGCGTTGCGTTCCGTTGTTTCGGGGCCGCTCTCAATAGACGTCAGACTCTCGCCAGGCGGCGCTGCGAAAAACGCCGCCACCAGCGCTCTCATCGCCGCCCTGGCCATAATTGGGTAGTGCAAAGAGAGCCGTACGCAAGCGAATGTGCGTAGGCCACTATAGAACCCCCCCTCTTTCGCTCGGGTTGAGGGCGGTTTCCTGAAAATCAAATACCTGGAAAGCTTCTTCCGTCAATCCACCCTCGCTTCAGAAAAATAGGAAGCTCATCAAAGTGAACTGCGGCTACAATGCAAAAGATGGTTCAGTTATTTCGGCGTGCTGCAACTCGCAAGCGCAAGCGAGCATCGCATGACATCGAGTTCGAGGCACTCCGACGTTCGTTCTGTAATGCCTAATTGCGTTAAATTTGGGCATATACCTAATGTCAAAGCGATGAAGTGCGTACACGAGCAATGTTTCTTACGATCAGTGGTACAAGCTCGCTTTATCAGGCACGAATGGTCGCGGCGATTTTCGCCTTTGCAGTTGCATTCTCCATCCATCTCTCGCTTCCTGTGCGTTTGAAGTGTTTTAATACGCATCCTCGAATGTACTGTTGACGGTTGTCTTCCGTTTGTATATACTGCAAATGGGGATACGTGCGTGTCCATTTTTTCGGTGTACAACGAAAAGCAGAACTGTGGCCTCCGAGATAGCTCCGGCTATCGCGGAGACCACGGGCAAGAAAAAAACCTGACGGTGGTCACCACGAACATTTTCCAATTTACTTGTATGACACACGTCTTAGCACTTGCTAGTTAAAGCCGGAACTTTGAACCATCAATGCGTACGTGCGCGATGCTGTGTGATGACGACCAGTTCAGATTATGGGTGGTCGCGGAGTGCGCGATGTGTATCGCGTGCTTCACCAGTCTGCATTGAACTGCTGCACGCTGCGCACCGCGGTCTGAGCCTCTGCTGAGCTTCATAGTCAAGGTTACCACGGTTCTACGTCAAGGCTACTCAAAACACTAACATGAAACCCACATTATCACACTTTCCCATCCGACCGGCTGTGGAGAACGCGAGTAATTCGCTTATTCGCAACAGCCCGTATCCAGAGCTCTCGCCGTTCTGCTTCGTGCAACAGCTACGGAAATCGGTAAAACTGAAGTCCTTTACGTCTGTGGCAATTGACAACGCAACAGTAGCGTCGACTGAAACATTTCTGGCCTTCTTTCGTAGCGCGCGGGAGCTGTTGCGTCTGCTCTTGCTTTCGCCGTCGTTCTGACATGCACTTCATGGTGGTCCGGTTGCGCGTCCGACTAGCGGAGAGAAATTCGTAGCTCTTTTTCTGAGTGTTCAACGCGCCAACACGCCAAATATTTAGGTAGTCGATTCCAACTCGCTAGTTGCATCTGGTTGCACAGCAAACTGTGCAAGGGAGCCGGACTTTGCACTACCCAAAACTGCTCCGACAGGTGGCGCTAAGTGTCTGCAAAACTCCAGAGTCTGACGTCTATATTGATTTTGTAGATGCGAAGCATCTTATAGCGGCGGCATGTCCCACGGCGTCGCAGTCGGCGTCCGCACTCACACTGCGCATGCGCATCTCTCCTCCTTCCCTCTCTCCAACAGCTGCGCGTTACCCTCTCCACTTCTCTCCTACCACCTGCTTGCGCTTCTCCTGCGTTCTCGCTTCTGCTCTCGCGGCGCATGCGCTACTCTCCCCCTCTAGTATCCTCTCCTTCAAGTGTGAATATAAAGCGGGTAGAGCGCTGTGCGCGTTCAGTGCAGCGCTTGCTTCGGTTGACTCCACTTGACTCCGTTGATGCTTCCGATGAAGTGTGATGGAAGCAACAGTCCCGTCAGCGAGTGGTTGGCGCAAGCAAGCGTCAGCATCAGCCCAGAAACTAACACCAACGCTACGTCCACTGAAGACAAAGCTCCCCCTCTCCACTCCTCCTCTGAAATGCGGGCTCGAGGTGCCGAAATTCTTTCCTGCGCGAAGCAACGATGAGCGCCAGCGCATGCGCGTCCCCTACCCCTCTCTCTCCTCTCCTACGCTGGCCCCCCTCTCGCGCTCCTGTCGACCGCGCTCCCCGCTCGCCCTGTGAGAATTAACGGCCAGGCTAGAGGGAAGACAAGACGCGCGTGGCGTTCCTCTTCGTGTTCCACGACGCGAGGTCGGTAGCATGCCCGAGGTCGGTAGCATGCCCAACGAACGCCAATGGAACGCGATCGTGCAAGTGCTCCGGCTTCGCATCGCCTCATGGTCCCCTTTAGCGGAAGATGGTGTAATTTTTTATGCGCCACGCTGTGTGCTCTGCAGCTACACACACACACTGGAAAAATTCGTTGCACGGTGCCTTGCACCAACGCAATGCTATGGTGCGACGAATGTGGTTGATCTATGAAGCTCTCCCGTGGCCACCCGGATGGCACCGCCAACGCGCCGTTGAGCAACGGTGCGTTGCCGAAGCTAATCACCTACGCCACGCGCTTTTCCAATAGCGCTACCGAGGAGTTTCATGAGAAGTAAAAAAAGTACTGATAGGCCCTGCTAATGCTAAGCTATCTAGAAATAATGTGCTGCGCTCAGTTGGTAAGGGTGCGGTGTTCTTGTTTGGTGATAAATTGGTGTGACCACCGTGCATGAAAGGTGTTAAGGGCTGGTAATATGTTACGGCGCTAGCAGCTACCGACCTTATGTTTTTCAGAAAGTACACCGAACTTCGCCTTAAATCAAAAGGGGAAGTTGGGAGTTGACTTTAATGAGATTCGGCTGAACACTGAAGTAGAGGGGAAAGTGCGTGTCTGTAATAAATACCAGGGGCTATATTCCTGCCTATTAATGCTCTACAGTGAAGAGCTCCTTTCGCCGAAACTCCGGTTTCGGCATCGATGTCGGGGACGTTGGCTCTGGGCGAAAAATATTAAAGGACGCTTGAGCATTGCTTTCAAGAGTTGAACGTGGTAGTGCAATCTGTCCGCCTTTGCACCACCTTCGGAACCGTTACCCTCGCTTCGCTTCTCGGTGGACACCTCTACCATTCTGGAAGAAAGGCAATGTCTTTGTGTGTAACGTTAGCCAGTTCGAGCTATCCTAGAATGCCTACTGCAAGTACAGTTGCGAAGTGTCCAGTACGCAGAAATAACTCCTCTCGGGAATGGGTGCATCACTGAACAAAGTGTTGAGTTAAGCAGGTGCCACACGTACGTACCTTCGTAGCTCCACACTTTGTTGACGCTGTTGCTGACAATGATTATTAATTATGCCTGGTTGTGCACTCAACAACAAACAACCGCTCCACGCGCAATTCACATGTTTTGACGACTGGTGCGATTCTATGCTTCTGCATAGAATCGCACCAGTCGTCAAATTTTTATGGTGCCTATTGTTTTTAGCGCAACGGAGAGCTTACCGGTCAGTGAGTCTAATCACGGAACGGCAAAGTGAAAAACGCCGCGAAACATTTGTAATCAGAAATTTTCTACCTGCAGCGAATATGAAGTCGTATACTCACATGCTGCAAACAGTGAGCGCGAGAGCGGTTCGTGTTCGAGCGCGGTGGTTTACTGCGCATGCGTGCACTCCACGCGCATGCGCAGCGGCTCGACTTGCTCCACTGGCGGCCGCGACGGCAGCGCCGCTTTGCACCGTGCAACTCTTTTACGTCGTAAGCAGCACCCAATTGAGCAGGGCGGGATAATAATATACATACTCTAATTTTGAGGACTGGTGCGCAGGACAGCATCAGGCTACACGACTGCGTACAGCAAAGTGATCGACTCCATACTCCATAATCCAGCTTCAAGGCTCTTCCGCTAGGCTGCGCGACATAACGGTTTTTGTTACTTTTAAGCACGATTTAAAAATATAAATCCCAGTCACAACGCGAAAAAAATGCTGCAGTCTGTCACTATATTTCGTGGTGTTTTCATTTCTACTAGTATCTAATCACACGTTCTGGCCAGTTGTCGGTCCCTTTAAGGAGACTCATGCAACTACATCAATGGCTCATGGTGTTTTTTTTTTTTTTTTTTTTTTACCGATTCAGCTTCAAGCAAAGGCCAGACTTTGCTGTAGAACACTGCTTGTCACGCAGACGGCGTGGGTCCAGCTCAAGATCGAACCCAATATTTTTGTATATTGCCACGCGCGTTTTGTATTATACTTGTGCTGTATTCTGTTTACGCCCACAAAGACTGTAAGCAATGCTCAGCGCAAACCGCGCCTCACTTTTCTGAAGCTTCGCGATTATTGTAGATCGTTGTGTTAAGATTGCGCGCAAGACGCGAACACGCGAGCTTATTCCAGAGCTTTCGCGACAACCAGTGATAAGACTGGAATATTCGATGACACGCGTATAAATGCCGACGCGCTTCACCGTTTGCCAGTTGATCGACGGTCGACGCTCCGTTCGCCGCTATCAGTGCCAGTGCTTATTGCTGTAATCTGACTTTCCGTTTACCGGCCACAAGTACGGCCTAATAAACAGTTTGATCTTGAACATACCGACTGCTGCTTGGGTCAACGTCACGACCACGTGACATCTGGTGGAGGTGCTTCTACGGCGCATGTACCGAACGCCCCCCTCAAGCCGTGAACCCAGCCCACGTCGCGAAGAAGACACCGACACCATCAGTGACAGTCGGGGCCAGCCGCAGGCTGAAAGGACTCCCCCGCAGCACGGACTCCTACCGGACAAGCCAAAGGCCACGGTGACGAAGACGACAGGGACAATGACAGCCGCTGTGTCCCCAGCAACGGTCGTGATCCAGCCACCGAGAGAGCCACCGACTTTCCATGGATCGCCAAGTGAGGACCCCGAGACCTGGCTGGAGACGTACGAACGCGTCGCGACTATGAACAACTGGGGACTCGGACGAAAAACTGCGACGCGCCTACTTCTACCTCGAAGACGCCGCGAGGACGTGGTTCGAGAACCGGGAGTCCATGCTTCGAACGTGGGACCTCTTTCGTGGCGCTTTCTTGGAGGACGTTCGCGAGCGTCGTCCGAAGGGAAAGGGCCGCCGCCTTACTGGACACACGAGTGCAACTCCCGAATGAGAGCGTCACGATCTTTACGGAGGAGATGACGCGGCTTTTCCGGCACACCGACGCTGACATGCCCGAGGAAAAAAGGTTCGGTTCCTCATGAGAGGAGTGAAAGGAAGAACTTTTCGCCGGACTTGTGCGCAACCCCCGAAGACGGTCTCGGAATTCGTTTCGGAGGCCACTACCATCGAGAAAGCGCTGGAACTCCGCAACAGGCAATACAACCGCCATATACCTACGACGAGCTACGCGGATGTTCAAGCGCTGAAAGCCGACGAGCCTACGTGAAACGATCCGAGCGATCGTTCAGGAGAGAACTGCGCAAGCTCTTACCCCCTCGACCCAGCCTCAAGTGGACTCGATCGCCGACATTATTCGATGACGAAGTCCAGCAAGCGTTGGGAATTCCCGAACAAACGCAGCCCCAGCCGCAGGCCTTGAGTTACGCTGCTGCAGCCCCGACGCTCCATGCACCCTCTCAACGCCCCCTGTCAGGACGCCGCACAGCAGCACTACCGTCGCCAGACGCCACCACCACCACCATCGGCCATCTCGCCCGCCTGCGAATGACGGTACACGCCGAGGAAGACCGACATCCTGGCGAGCCCCCGACCACCGTCCACCTCTGCTACCATTGCGGAGAAGCCGGCCACACGTACCGCCTGATGCCAGTACCGACAGATGGGGCTACGCGGATTCGCCGTCAACGCGCCGCGTCCGCAGCCAGGAGAACGGCCTCGCGACATCGACGACTACCTCTCCGGCACACACAGTGGCAAGAACGGACGACCTTCCCGCTCGCCGTCACCCGGCCGCTACATGTCACCGCACCGCCGGCAGTACACTGGCCCAAACCGGGGCCGGTCGCCTAGAACCCGTATCCGGGAAACTAAGGGCAGCAACCGATGGAGGTGCGGTTGCTGTACGACGAAATGCCGAAGATCCTCCGGCGGCCGCCGACGACGACAACGCGGAGGAAACCAGAACATGACGCCAAGCAGACGAAGCCCTGCCGACGAAACGTCGCGGACCGACGAAGACGTGACGATGCAACAAGGAAGCAGCGCAACAAATCGACGTAGCCGTGATCCCGACGCCGCGACCCAACAACCGCAACGGACGACGACGAACCCAGCGACCTCGACGTAATATTCGACGGTCACAACGTCACCGCTCTCGTCGACACTGGAGCCGACTATTCCGTCGTCAGTGGGCCTTTCGCGACGAAGCTGAAGAAAGTGAAGACTGCTTGGCAAGGCCCTGAAATCCGTACCGCTGGGGGTCATCTAATAACGCCAGCCGGTGTTTGCACAGCAAGAGTCACCATCAATAACCGGACCTATCCAGCCAGCTTTCTAATCCTACAGCACTGCTCCAGGGAAGTAATACTTGGGATGGACTTCCTAAGTAAACACGGCGCCGTCATCGACCTAAGGTCTCCAGTCGATAACACTAACCTCAGAAAAAGCGCTGCCTACCCAGACGACGCCATGGAGCCATGCATTGAACGTGATAGAAGAGTTATCGTCACCGTTCCGCCTCTCTCCAGCGTCATCATTTCCGTCGGCACTGAAAAACCGGCAGACTTCGAAGGCGTCATCGAGGGTGATCAACACCTGCTTGTAAACCGTCAGATTTGCGTCGCACGAGGCATCGCCGAGTTGTGTGAAGGGGAAAGCAACAGTGATGCTTACGAACTTCAGCAACGAATACAAGCACGCGTGAGCAAAGGCACGACGGTCGCCTACATCGAAGACATCGTGGAAACCAGCGACGCCTTCGCCCTCGCCGAGTTTACCGAACACGCTACGACGAACCAAGCTCGTCAACTAACTTTCGACATCAATCCGAGCCTTCCGACGCATAAACAAGAACAGCTCAAAACCCTGCTCCTGCAATACAAGGATTGCTTTTCGTCGTCGTCCAGAGTTCGACAGACCCCAGTCGCACAACACCGCATCATAACAGAGGAAAGTTCCAGGCCACTACGTCAGAGCCCGTACAGAGTTTCAACGCGGGAACGCGAGGCAATAAAGAAACAAGTCGACGAAATGCTACGCGACGACATCATCCAGCCTTCAAAGAGTCCGTGGGCGTCACCCGTGGTGTTAGTGAAGAAAAAGGACGGAACCCTACGCCTTCTGCGTCGATTATCGCCGCCTGAACAAAATAACGAAGAAGGACGTGTACCCTCTCCCCACGGATAGACGACACCCTCGATCGACTCCACAATGCGAGGTACTTTTCGTCGATGGACCTCAAGACCGGCTATTGGCAAATTGAAGTCGACGAGAGAGACCGAGAAAAGACCGCGTTTATAACACCAGACGGCCTCTTCGAGTTCAAGGTCATGCCCTTTGGTCTCTGCTCGGCACCCGCGACTTTCCAACGGGTTATGGACACCGTACTGGCAGGATTGAAGTGGCAGACTTGCCTCGTGTACCTGGACGACGTCATTGTGTTTGCTTCAAACTTCGACGAACACCTCCGGCGACTTAACGCAGTACTTCAAGCAATCAAGACCTCCGGCCTCACTTTGAAGCCTGAAAAGTGCCGCTTCGCATACGAGAGCTCTTGTTCTTGGGTCACGTGATCAGCAAGCCCGGAGTACGCCCCGATCCACAAAAGACAGCCGCCATCGCTACATTCCCGCCACCCGCCGACAAGAAGGCCGTCCGTCGATTTCTCGGCCTGTGCGCCTATTACAGGCGGTTCGTCAAAAATTTTTGCCCGCATCGCCGAGCCACTCACTAACCTTACCAGAACCGACGTCGAGTTCAAGTGGGAAACACCGCAAGAGGAAGCATTTCAAGAACTAAAACGACGCCTGCAAATGCCTCCGTTACTTGCGCATTTCGACGAACACGGCGAAACAAGTGCACACCGACGCAAGCAGCGTGGGACTCGGCGCCGTCCTTGTGCAGAAGACGGACGGACTGGAAAGGGGTTATCAGTTATGCTAGCCGGTCGCTATCCAAGGCAGAGGCCAACTATTCAACAACAGAAAAAGAGTGCCTCGCCATCATCTGGGCTACGTCGAAGTTTCGCCCCTACCTCTACGGTAGGCCCTTCAAAGTTGTGAGCGACCACCACGCCTTGTGTTGGCTAGCTAACTTGAAAGACCCTTCAGGTCGTCTCGCAAGATGGAGTCTCAGACTTCAAGAATTCGACGTTACCGTCGTTTACAAGTCCGGACGAAAGCATTCTGACGCCGACTGCTTGTCTCGCGCCCCCCGTCGACCCGCCGCCACAGGACGACCTTAATGATGACTGCTTCTTGGGAACCATAAGCGCCGATGACTTCGCCGAACGACAACGAGCCGATCCGGAACTCAAGGGCCTTATAGAATACCTCGAGGGCAAGGCCACCATGGCTCCAAAGGTATTCAGACGAGGACTGGAGTCGTTTTTCTTGCGCAACGGCATTCTCCTAAAGAAAAACTTCTCGCCACTCCGGGCCGACTCCCTCCTCGTAGTACCTTCAGCGTTACGTCCCGAAGTTCTGGACGCTCTGCATGACGACCCGACGGCTGGACACCTTGGATTTTCCCGTACGCTCGCGAGGATACAACAAAAGTACTACTGGCCTCGCCTCGCTGCCGACGTCACCCACTACGTGAAGACCTGTCGAGATTGTCAACGACGGAAGACACCACCCACTAGGCCAGCCGGACTTCTGCAACCCATCGAGCCACCTCGCCGACCGTTCCAGCAAATCGGCATGGACTTACTGGAGCCGTTTCCGACGTCGAATTCCGGAAACAAATGGATCGTCGTAGCAACGGACTACCTCACCCGCTACGCCGAGACAAAGGCGCTGCCCAAGGGCAGTGCAGCCGAGGTAGCAAAGTTCTTCGTCGAGAACATCGTACTGCGTCATGGCGCCCCAGAGGTCCTCATTACCGACAGAGGTACGGCCTTTACAGCGGACCTAACGCAGGCGATCCTGAGGTACAGCCAAACAAGTCACCGCCGGACCACCGCCTACCACCCGCAGACCAATGGCCTCACCGAGCGTCTAAATAAGACCATCGCCGATATGCTGGCCATGTACGTCGACGTCGAGCACAAGACGTGGGATGCCATCCTTCCGTATGTAACCTTTGCATACAACACGGCGGTTTCAAGAAACGACGCAAATGACGCCGTATGGATTGGTCTACGGAAGGACCCCGGCAACGACGCTCGACGCCATGTTGCCCAATGTCTCCGACGAGGAAAACGTCGACGTCACCGTGTACCTTCAGCGCGCCGAAGAAGCCAGACAACTCGCCCGTCTGCGCATCCAGAGCCAGCAAAAAGACCGACAGCCGTCGCTACAACCTTCGAAGACGCCACATGGAATACCAACCCGGTGACCGTGTATGGGTCTGGACGCCAGTTCGCCGACGGGGACATAGCGAGAAGCTTCTTCGACGATACTTCGGACCCTACAGGGTACTTCGACGTCTCGGCGCACTCGACTACGAGGTTGTCCCTGACGGCATTACGAACTCTCAGCGGCGCCGTGCGCGACCTGAAGTCGTCCACGTCGTGCGCCTCAAGCCCTATTACGCGCGTTAGTGAACCTGAAGACTGTAATTTTTGCTTTATTATTGTACTTTCGTGCTTGTGCTTATTGTTTATTGTACTTTCTTGTTTTATTATTGTTATTTATTGTTGCATGAACCCCCCCCCCTCCCCCCCGTGTTCTGTTTTAAGCATCGGGACGATGCTTTTTCAGAGGGGGCATTGCCACGCGCGTTTTGTATTATACTTGTGCTGTATTCGGTTTACGCCCACAAAGACTGTAAGTAATGCTCAGCGCAAACCGCGCCTCACTTTTCTGAAGCTTCGCGATTATTGTAGATCGTTGTGTTAAGATTGCGCGCAAGACGCGAACACGCGAGCTTATTCCAGAGCTTTCGCGACAACCAGTGATAAGACTGGAATATTCGATGACACGCGTATAAATGCCGACGCGCTTCACCGTTTGCCAGTTGATCGACGGTCGACGCTCCGTTCGCCGCTATTAGTGCCAGTGCTTATTGCTGTAATCTGACTTTCCGTTTACCGGCCACAAGTTCGGCCTAATAAACAGTTTGATCTTGAACATACCGACTGCTGCTTGGGTCAACGTCACGACCACGTGACAATATTTGCGCCGTTCTCAATCTTTCGCTCATGGGCGTCGCCGGTTTATCGATCAGAAGCATTACCGACGCCGGAATTTCTGCGCACCATGATCTTTAACAGTATCACGGTAAAGTCAGCGTTCTGCGTGAGCAAGAATTCGAAACAGAAGAAAATAACGAAATAAAAACAGATGCCACACCTTGTGTGAATCGGTATCATGCGATGTAGTCGGCGAGTAATTGCTGAATTTTATGGCTGTGAGCGAAGCGTTACGAGTAGTATAGACATGTTTTAGGGGCGAAGCTCCCTTAAGCCGTGGGTCGCGCGTCCTCGATGTATGTAGTTGTGGGTAGCCACCTCTCGTTTAGTTTCTTGGAATGTCCGCTAGAGGGCGGTACTTGCATATGATGAATATATGTAGGGGCAATGCCCCTTGTGGCATCACGTCAGCGGTCCTCGGTTGTCCATGCATTCTGAGTAGCCAGTAGGCACTGGATTTCGACCTCCAAGGTAGTGCCGGTGTGAGATGTCTCCTGTGCGTGATTAAACAATAAAAAAAATTCACAACGTACATGTAAAATTAAAGTGAGCTGCGAGTCGCCATGACTCTCATCGACCCCATTAGTATAAATGCGCCCGATCTCACGTCGTTGATGATGTACTGCGCAGAATTCGCGAAAGATTACCGGTTTACCGCATTCACTCCGTGGATATGCTGTCATCTCCAGTTCTCGTCTCGTTTCCGAGAGGGCGCTGTCCTATAGACATGCGTACAATATGGCGGTAGGGTGAAGGTACGCTAGATGGCGTTGGCGGTGCAGCTGCTCTTCGATTGCGCGGACCGCCGTACTATAGCCGCTATAGCCGTACGAGTGCGCTTGCCGGATTGTGCTGCTTGGCGGACTATGGACGACGACCGGTCGTTGAAGTTTGAATAAAATTTCACACACACTATCGCTTTGATTACTGCTGGGCGAAACCACTGAAGATTTCATGGTGTAACCATGATTGCTTCAGTCACCATAACTCTCATCGACCCTTTAGTATAAACGCGCCCGATCTCACGTCGGTGATGATGTACCGGGCAGAATTCACGGAAGATTCACGGTTTACCGATGAACCTCCGCAGCTTCGCCCACTCATCATCATTCACTCCGTGGATATGCTGTGTTTTTTTTGCAATTGTAGTAGTTGTGTGAACATCGTGGGCTTGCTAGGAACATGACCTACACTAGCATTTAAAGGTAACTGATGATCCGACATAACGACAGCCCTCACGTGAATGCACAGACGTGAATATTATCGAAACGAACTGCACTTTTACAGCGAAAGCTGTTAGGAGATAACAAGGGCCGTTTTTGCGCCGTAGTTGTCCGCCGCCGCCACCGCCGCTGCCAGTGTCCGTAATCACTATCGCGCGAAATAAGAAAAGAACTAAAGAAATAAAATACACCTATGACAGAATGCGAATCGAACCCAGACCCTCTCCGTGGCAGCCCAGCACTCTACCACTGAGCTACGCCAGTGCTTGAACCTGCGTTGCAAACTGACCCTACGCAGGCTTCATATCGGGTAAAAAAATCGCGTTAAAATGTGTTGTAAAGCGTTTTAAAACAGCAAAGTAACAATCAGGCGTCACACAATGCGAATTGCGTAACGAGTGGGTCGTTCAATACTTCAACCCATTACTAAAGCCTCAGGCATAATTCTTCACCGTCGTCAGCCACAGGATCAACAAAGTGCACTTAATGCGTTACAAGTGTATAGCGGGTACCGCGCTTTTCCGTGAAATGACGAATAATGGCGTAGTGGACGCTTCCCCACTGCAAAAAATTATGATTTATGGCGCAGTGGGCAGGTACCATGCAAGTGTGCTTGTAGCAGCTGCCCCGAAGAGTGTTTAAAAAAGGCTCTAGAATCTTCCAGCTTTCGCTGTGACTGTGCTGTGCGCTCCACGCAGGCCTGGCGGTGTTTATTGGTGCGATGATGTGAATCTCAGACCTAACTTTCGTTAACCTATTGCTCCGGGGTCGACGAACGCTTCAATATAGGAATACTGTACCTATATTGCCACGCGCGTTTCTTATTTTCACTTCGCTCTATTCGGTTTTCGCCCTCAAAGGCTGTCAGCAATGCTCAGCGCAAACCGCGCCTCATTGTTATAGAAGCTTCGCGATCATTGTAGATCGTTTTGTTAAGATTGCGCGCAAGACGCGAACACTCGAGCTTATTCCAGAGCTTGCACGACAACCAGTGATAAGACTGGAATATTCTATGGCACGCGTATAAATTCCGACGCGCTTCGCCGCTTGTCAGTTGATCGACGGCCGAAGCTCTGTTCGCCGCTATCAGTGCCAGCGTGTATTGCTGTAATCTGACTTTCAGTTTACCGGCCACAAGTACGGCCTAATAAACAGTTTCATCTTGAACATACCGACTGCTGCTTGGGTCAACGTCACGACCACGTGACATCTGGTGGAGGAGCTGCTCCTTTCATGTACCGAACGCCCCCGTCAAGCCGTGAACCCAGCCCAAGTCGCCAAGAAGAAACCGACACCATCCAGGAGAGTCGAGCTAGCCGGAGACTACAAGGACTGGCACCACAATACGGACTCCTACCGGACAAGCGAAAAGGCACGCCGACGAAGACGACAGGCACGATGACGGCCGCTGCGTCCCCTGCAACGATCGTGATCGAGCCACCGAGAGAGCCACCGACATTCCATGGTTCGCCAAGCGAGGACCCCGAGACCTGGCTGGAGACGTATGAACGAGTCGCGGCTTTCAACAACTGGGACTCCGACGAAAAACTGCGCCGCGCCTACTTCTACGTGGAAGACGCCGCGAGGACGTGGTTCGAGAACCATGAATCCACGTTACAAACCTGGGATATCTTTCGGACGACGTTCCTAAGCACGTTCACCAGCGTGGTCCGCAAGGAACGAGCCGCAGCTATGCTGGAGACCCGTGTGCAGTTGCCCAATAAAGCATCGCTATCTACACGGAGGAGATGAATCGACTGTTCCGGCGCGCCGACCCCGCCATGGCTGAGGAGAAGAAG
>JALIZH010009528.1:0-49248 GCA_030522465.1 Rhipicephalus appendiculatus | reverse complement strand
ACGTATAACGCTCATGAACAGAAAGTCAACAACACCGATTCTTTGTGTACACGTGTTTTACAATAATAAGCAGACCGATTACTGGGCCCATCCTAACAGATTCGTGAGGAAATGGTTATTCTCAGCCTTCGGTCTACAGTAACAAACATTAATGATATCAGTAGGATTTCAAGCAAATTGGTAGTTCATGACTTCAGAATGACTGTGGAACGAAAAAACACGGACAGCAAAGAAGAGACATCCCGCGCAGAGGGTGTCTTCTTTGCCGCCCTTGTTTTTTATTGTGCTGTCCTTCTGAATTAATAATAACAAATGAAAAAGAAACTGGAATAAGGGATGTTGTGAGCATTTAAGAACTATCCCGCATGTCAATAGATATATTCTATATTATTATTAAAATCACATATCTCAGCGTTCTATAAGATAGAAGCTTACACTTTTTTGCGAGCTGCTATGCGTAGTCTTCGATTCCTCAGCAATTCTTGTATAATATTGCCACGCGCTTATTTTCACTTTTTGTTGTATTCGGTTTTCGCCCACAAAGACCGTCAGCAAAGCTCAGCTCAAAGCGCGCCTTATTGTTCTAGAACCTTCGTGATTATTGTAGATCGTTTTGTTAAGATTGCGCACAAGACGCGACCACTCGAGATTATTCCTGAGCTTGCGCGATGACCAGTGATAAGGCAAGAATGTTCGACGCGTGATGCATAAAAGTCGGCGCGCTCCAACGATGTTCAGTTGATCGCCGGCCGACGCTCTGTTCGCCGCTATCAGGGCCAGCGTGTATTACTGTAATCCTACTTTCTGTTTACCGGCCACAAGTTCGGCCTAATAAACAGTTTCACTTTGGACACGTCGCCTGCTGCCTTCGTCGACGTCACAACCACGTGACAATATTTAGTGTATACAGAAGACGCTTTACCGAAATACAGACAAAAAGCTGTCTCTCCACCTTGAGTACGTGTAGACCTAAGCCGGTATTTATAAATCCAATGGCAACACCATTCTAAGCATCTGCCTCTAAGCATATAAAATTCTTAAGCATATATAACCTTCGCTTCACTAGAAATCACTCTGGATCTTATTATGGAGTTGTTCAACTATTTCGGTTGTCATTGAGTTGGTTATGGTGAATACTGAGATGCAATGTTCTGGCGAAGAAGCTATTGGCAGGATAGCACGTGTCATAAAACGCCAGGCATCAACTGTTGAATTGAGATTGGCGTTTTGTGTGTCTTTCTATCCTGTCCACACTTCTAAACTCAAGTACAAAGTTCTACAGGATCTTCCAACACTCAGCAGTCTACTAGATACACATTCTTTATAACGCTTACAATCTTAAAACTGATGTGTTACAGCGAAAGCTTTTATGGGATCACAAAATGGGTGCCGTAGTTGTACGCCGCCGCCGCCTTCTCCGGTGTCCGTAACAGCTATCGCACGAAATAAAAAAAACGAAATAAGAAAAAATGTCCAGAATGGAACGGGGTTCCAACCTGGGGCCGCTCAGGGCCAGCCCAGTACTCCACCACTGAGCCATGCCGGTGCTCAAAGCTTCTGCGCACAAAAAACCTTATACAAGCGTTAGGTCGGGAAGGAGCCGCGTTAACATACGCACTATAATGTGATACGAGAGTAAAATAACCATCAGGCGTCACAGAATGCGAATTGTGTTAGCAGGCGTCACACAGTATGAATTGCATTACGAGTGGGTCGTTGAATGCTTCCAACCCATTATAAAGGACTCAGCCATAATTGGTCATCGCAATCAGCCACCGAATCAATGGAGTAGTGAGTACCTTATAAGCGTTATTATATTAGTAGCCCCAGGAGAGTTTGCAACTTGTTGTAGAAATGGCGCTCTCACAGCCTTCGTTGTGACTGTGTTGCGCTTTTCGCGCAGGCCGGCGTTTTCTTTTTTTTCATAGCATGTACTGTTTACTGTAGACAACGTAGAACACTACATCAAAATAGCTTGTGCTGTTTTAGATAGTGTGGCACATTACAGCAATCGTCCTATCCTTGCTTCTATTCTAGCCTAACTTGTGCATAGTTTTATGCAAATTGAAGTAATAATTGTTTTGCTCCATTTCTCGTGTTGTGTTATCCTATTCTGCCATGTTCTGGCAACATATTTTTTTTTACATCTCTCTTTTTTTGTTCTTATTTATCACGTGTAGTCTGTCTTTATTGTTCTATTTATTGTTAGTGATTTCTTTGCGTACGCAGGCACAAAGACCTTGCGGTTCTTTCTGGACGAATTGAGCTTTTTGGATGATTAATTGATTGGTGATTGATGGTTATTAGTATAAGAAGTCGCCTATTGTTTTGTACATTACTGTTTGTGCTGTGTAACTAGGGAAAAAAAAGGCAAGATGCATTTTCTGCTATAGTATAGTGCCGCGTACGTATATTCTTTATTATGATGAAATCGTGTTTGTTATGAATGCTAGGCGGAGACATCACCACCATGTCCGCGAAGCTTCACACTTGTTACAGCTTCTTCTGTGAGAGTTTGGGGCAGGGCGCAAATAGTCACGTTTATTCAGAACCTTACGCCATACCAGCCCTAACGCTGAAAGGTTCGATCAGTAATTTATTAAAGACTACGCGTTCGGCCTATGATCAATCTACCGACGGCCGACCACTGTGATCGACGCTATCAGCGTACAGCGTGTATTGTTTGTACTTTGATTTTTTTTTATTTCTTCGACAAAATGGGCCCAGCAAATAGTTTCGTCTTCATCAGCCCGGCCTGCCACCTTCTTCTCCGTCACAGCCATGCACATGGCGATACTAACTGCAATGATGACGTCTTCATGTACATTATTTACCATGTTGATTGACTAATCCTCATTACTCTGTAATTACCAATTTTCTCAGCACATAAAACGACTGAACAAGCTAAAGAATGAATTTATCCTTATGTTATCATTTCACTAATTAAAAGAAAACAGAATAGTAATACTGTTTTTCTTCCTTTAGGAACTACAGGTGTTCTGGTTCCTCACGTACCTGGGGCCGCAGGAGGAGCAGCAGTGAATCACGGTAAACATTAGGATGCATCGTTGAATATTAGTGAATATTGCCGACGATATGAAGTTTTTATTTAGAATGAAATCTTAATTGCTAAACTTGCAAAGAAAGTGAGTATAGCTGTTAAAAAAATTGAGTATAATCGTTACTGTTAAGATAATTATGGTAGCGGCAATACTAGCGTATAGAGCTGGTTTAATGCACTACTGGCAATGACGTTTATAAATGCTCACAAACCTATTTTCCCAGCTTTTTTATAGGTAACAATCACTCTTTTCACCAAACTTATAAATTTAATCAGCTTAAAGTGCCTAAATATAGTGCAAGGTTCGGTTAATTTAGAGATTCATTGCATAATCCATATACCAGTATTAGGAATAGGTAAATTTTATATCTGTCAAAATTATATGATGCTCTCGCCCATTATAAAATAATTTGCTCTTTCAACAGTTCTCCCACAAACTTGCGCATTTCAGGATTTTTTATACGGTGCTGAATAAAGAAATTAACGCATATGACTGCGCAACATATGAAAAAGTGGAGTACCATTGTGCTGTAGCAAATTTTATATTATTTTTCGCAAGATAAGTTTGGTTTATATTTCGAAATGCCAATATGCGCAAAGCCATATTTTATAAGTGTTTAGAGTCAGCCACCCTAAGAACCTTCAAAGGTGCCCTTAGTAGACGCAGGGCACAGGAGGAACAAAATACAGGGCAGAAGACGTCGTTAAGGATGAACGAACAGTAACTACCCCACTTAACGATTTTAGTTCGCCTCATTGCTTTTGACGTTCCAAATGTAATGTTTTATTTATATTAGACAGCCTTCTAATATGCCTGGTCAATTTATGTGTGGGATGCAAAAATAATCGTTGATAGCTGTGGGACAAAAACTGACTGCTGAGAAAGCCACATAGTCGGGGCGAGAAAGTTACTAATGTAGCAGTGCCGTTTTTTTTTTTTTTGCTTTTGGGTCATTCCACGCCAGACGTCCCAGCCATTTTGGCGACCATCTCAAATGTATTCGAAAAAAAATCGTGCTTATTTGCTGCATTGAAAGCAATGAATTGCTAGAATACTGAGAGGAAAAATTTTTTGGCCACGTGGGTGCCTTCTGAATTTCCCAGAATGTCGTCTGGGTGTTGTTTGTGAGAAAATTTATTCTAAGAGTATCGTTTGTTGTTTCTACACCAAATTTGGTTTACACATTAAGCAAATGTGTTTGTGTAAGGTGCTTTAAGCCGAATAATATTAGTGCCAGTTTTCTGCCATGTAAGCCTCGAAGAATTTAGCCAAAATGTTCTATGTTTGCATTTTTTTTCATTGCAATATTTTACCTTGCATGAATATCTGAGCAATGAATACTTAGTCTGCAGATGATATAGTTTGCGCAAAAAAATATTTTCAGACCCCTCAAGTTTCCAAACTTTACGGAAAAAAATCACGAATTTCAGAAAATTGTCATTTTCGTCCACATTCCGACGCAATTTGCACCACGTGGTGCTCCAATTAAAAATCAGCTTTATACCTCAATCGAAAGCAAATGAAGAGTTCTTCTTATATGGCAAGTTTTATCATTACAATTTTTGTTTTAAGGAAGAAAAAAAGTCACAGTTTCACCGCAAGGGTGAAGCAATGAATGCGATAGCAAAAAATTGTAATGTTATACGAAGTGAGGCTGGCAGCTAACTCCTTTTGGATCCGATCTCACGCAACTCTAGAAAACGCTTGTTTAAGAGAATTCTCTTCGCGTTGAGAGCGCAGCATGTAGAAGGGTACGCCGGCCCGGCCGCCGAGAAGGGGAGCTAAAGCGCGCGCCCGCGCCCGCACTCGTAAAATCGAACGTCGCCGACGCCGACGCCGACGGCGAAAACCAGCCGCGAGTGTCCATATAATTGCTATCGCAATAATAATTTTCGAAGTTTCCCATTGACGGCATTCGGTCATAGGACAGCTTCCTGGTTGAAGTTCCCCATTGTGGCCAATGGGAAACTTCGAAAATTATTTTCTTCCTTAAAACAAAAATTGTAATGATAAAACTAGCCATATAAGAAGAACTGTTCATTTGCTTTCGATTGAGGTATAAAGCTGATTTTTAATTGGAGCACCACGTGGTGCAAATTGCGTCACAATGTGGACAAAAATGACGATTTTCTGAAATTCGGGATTTTTTCCCGTGAAGTTTAGAAACTTGAGGGGTCTGAAAATATTTTTCGCGCGAACTATATCTTCTGTGGACTAAGTATTCATAGCTCAGATATTCATGCAAGGCAAAATATTGCAATAGAAAAAATGCAAACATAGAACATTTTGGCTAAATTCTTGGAGGCTTACATGGCAGAAAACTGGAACTAATATTAATCGGTTTAAAGCACCTTACACAAACACCTTTGCTTAATGTGTCAACCAAATTTGGTGTAGAAACAACAAACGAAACTCTTAGCATAAATTTTCTCACAAACAACACCCAGATGACATTCTGGGAAATTCAGAAGGCACCCACGTGGCCAAAAATTTTTTTTCTCTCAGTAATATTCTAGCAATTCATTGCTTTCAATGCAGCAAATAAGCACGATTTTTTTCGAATACATTTGAGATGGTCGCCAAAATGGCTGGGACGTTTGGCGTGGAATGACCCTCTTGTTAGTGCTCTGTGTCGTTCTTCGTGATGAAAATCTAAAGTTTCTGTCAAGTAACATTTGGTCTAGTTTACTCGCCAAAATCAACAACGTTTCTTGCGCTTCAGGTGGTAGATTTATCGGAAAGCGATGTCTGACCCCTCCACCACTTAAGAAGAACTGCACATCTTTGAACCAGCGCTGGTATTTCGACATGCCTACAAGAACTTGCGTCCTTCGTAATGTTGGAGGCTGTTCATTTCCGCCTGGCTACATGTTGTGCCGTCGCTGTGCGACCAGGTGCATGGGTAAGCATGTGTCAACTTCCTTCCATGGCAGTTTGGGCGTACTATTGTCAAATACAGCCGATGTGAAATCTCAAACAATTTTCCGCTGTTACGCAGTTAAGATAAAAACATAACCCGATATATAAACATAAATAACACGTCTTAGACTACTACAGATAACTGCAGTTTATACACCTCTGTCCATGGGTACCACTCTGATAAGAAAAAAAAAACGTTATTACTCTGCCCAGTGACGCGCCATTATAACTAAATTCCAATGGACTTTTTGTTGTATAAGAGAGACTATTAACATTATGCACCAAAAATATTGCTATGACTCGCTAATCAAGGTGTTCTCCAACTTTTATTTTCCAACTTATATTTCCTTTAACATGATCAAAAATGAAAAAGCAACTCAGAGTACTTATAGCCCTGCGCAACTGTCTGCAATACATAAGTGCACTGAAGGTTTTCACATTGATTTATTTAGGACTGCAGTATATATATATATATAAAGGAAATAATTGTAAACTTAAGGGCTCGTTTGCTTTGCTAAACACAGTATTATTGAGAACTAACAGACAAAGATGCCAAGGAAAGTATAGGGGGAAGCTATTAGAAGTAATTGTAATGTAAATGTGAAGAAAGGAAAGTGGACGAAAAGATAACTTGCCACCGGCAGGATCCGAACCTGCGACCTTCGAATATATATATATATATATGCGTTGAAAAACGACGGACTAACGTGCGAAAATGTTTATTTCATCCAACGTTTCGGCAGGAAGGCCTGCCTTCGTCAGGGTCCCTGACGAAGGCAGGCCTTCCTGCCGAAACGTTGGATGAAATAAACATTTTCGCACGTTAGTCCGTCGTTTTTCAACGCATACAAAAAGCACTGGATCTGCTGAAACACTTTTCGATATATATATATATATATATATATATATATATATATATATATATATATATATATATATATATATATATATATATATATATATATATATATATATATATATATGTGTGTGTGTGTGTGTATGTGTGTGTGTGCGTGTGCGTGTGCAATGCATAATGGGTGACTACAACATACATATGAGAAGTTCAGAAAGTGTCCAAGGATTGATTGAGGGATTTTGTGGGGCCAGTCGTAATTTCAACATCCGTGAGAACGACATAAATTCCTGTGATGGGCGCCGGGAAAAGGCGTTTGGTAATATGGATTCTTGCAGTGGCTATTTGTGGTTTCTGAAGTTAAATATTTTTTTTCTGCTTTCAGGACTCAGGGGCATCCGAACTATAATGAACTTTTGCAAATCCGGACTTTTACAAACAGATCCGAAACAAGAATAAATGTGGGCAACATATTCCAAGGTTTCTGGCTGATTAACTTTGGGGATCAATATTGAAGGACAACTTTAGAGTACCACCCATCAAATACTCATGAGTAGAGTTCACTTGACATTCTAATTGGCTAGCATCTAGTATACCGAACTAGTATACCGAATAGTAAGCCCAATGGCATACCTATAGCGCTTCTTAGGAACTGCGTGGGTGGTAGCAGACGCCATCAAAATTTAAAAGTCCCCCCGATCAGTCCGGGAAGTTTACGTGGGTGTGGCCGCCCGCATTTTGTTGTGCGTGTCCTCGTTTCCAAGCGGCTTCTCGCTGCAAGCGTAGTGTTTTTGGTATTGTGAAGGAGTAATTACTAATACGATAAATATATGTTTTCTCTTTAGCGTCTCTTCATACCCATGCGGTAGTACAGTACAGGTAACAGACGCTACCATAAGCCACGATGCCCAATCTGCACCTTCATGAGAACGAAACAGAAAGCAAGAGCACTGCGCCCAATGTTGTGGTGCAAATTTACGGAAGCTTTACCTGTGGCACCGCCAATGTGGTGTAGTTGCTTGAGTGTTCAAAATGAAATCGACAGTATATCTGGCGCACAGAGATATCTTTCCAAATATGATTCAAGAACCAGAGACCACACGCAAATGAACTGCTCGAGCCTTCGCGCACCTGAACATCCCCACTTTCGTGGTCACTCTTTGAGTGACCCAGCATTCACTGCTAGGCTACTATTAAACGGGAAGCATTTCTTAGCAAAGCAAAAATACTTTGACCGTCTCTATATCTATCTATCTATCTATCTATCTATCTATCTATCTATCTATCTATCTATCTATCTATCTATCTATCTATCTATCTATCTATCTATCTATCTATCTATCTATCTATCTGTCTGTCCATCTGTCTGTCCATCTGTCTGTCCATCTGTCTGTCCATCTGTCTGTCTGTCTGTCTGTCTGTCTGTCTGTCTGTCTGTCTGTCTGTCTGTCTGTCTGTCTGTCTGTCTGTCTATGTAGCAGCTTACGTCTGGGCGCTCTGGTGGTCGTCTCCTTAACTTTGTATGTACCAAAATAAGCTACTACGAATGTGTGACACATACCCGCTTTCATGGCGCGCGGCATTCGGGTATGTACCACAAGTGGTTTACCATACATATCAATATAGGCACTGCTAAAACATGCATTCAAAATCTTAACGCAGAGAAGTTATGGAGTTCGTGTCTCAGAAAATCCGGTGCCGACGCCGACGGTGCCGTGGATGTGCAAAATGTCCCGATTTAAGTGAAGAACTAAACTAGCGGCTCCAGCCAGAATGGAACACAGGCATTCTCATTGGCAGTTAAGTATCCTACCGCAAAGCTTCACCGGTGCTTCAAGTACTAAAGAAAAAAAGTCACAGTTTCGCCGCAAGGGCGAAGCGATGGCAAGAAATGCGATACCAAGAGAGGAGAGAGAAAGCGAATTTTTAAAAAGGCCGAGAGGTCGGCCTGAGCTTGTGTGCTCTGGCCTTCTACTCAGCACAGGGGAAAATGGAAAGGGAGGAAAAGAGCGATAAAGATGATGGGGACAGAAAGGGGTGATGCGTATGTACAATGACTACGTAACACACAGTGGTCTTCTTAATCTAATGTCAAGTCCAGTACTCCACAGAAAATCTATCAACGCCCTTGTAGCAGTCACTGATCCTGTCTGGTCGGACACTGCGCACAATACACTCTCAGTCAAATCCTGGCTAGAATACACGCCTGCAGGCAGGAAGACCGGTCAAATTATGGCCGCATCTAGTCAGTTCGTTACGCGGCTCATGTAGCCGTGTCCCAGAGGAAGCGGCCCTATTCTAAGTGGCCTTCAGAATTAGAGCTGTGCACGGGCCGTATTTCCGAGCCCGAGCCCGCCCCGGGCCCGCCGACTGCATTGAAGGCCTGCCCGATCCCGACGCTATAGAGCTGCGAGCCCGCCCGGCCGGGCCCGACGTTCAACAGCAAAAGCCCGGGCTCGGCCCAGTGTGTCCCGCCATTATGCAGGTTGGCTGCGGAGACAAGATATCCTTTCCGATAATGTCGCATTTTCAACATATCAAAGTGAAACATAAGCAAGCGACATGTTACAGTCGATATATTCACAGATTACAAGATGACATGTGAAAAAAGTTACACCATCTCCCACTAAAGGGAACCATGAGGGGATGCGAAGCAGCATTTGGGCTGCACACCAAACGGGATGACCAAACGGGATGACCAAGTTTCCGTAAACGGAAACTTGGTGTCACCAAGCTTCGTTTGGTCATCCCATTTGTTACTGGCACTAACACGCTCGTATTTCGACAACCAATAATCCACATTCGAGTCCGCGGAGCCAGTGAAGATGGGCGGATCTCGCTGCCGATACACGGCGCCGCAGGTGACGTGAACTGCCGAAGGTCGAGGCTGGATAGGGGGTCTCGTCAGCCATGCCGATACTGAGGTCACGAACCGGGGGAGTTTCCGGGAGCGGAGGTCCAGGTTGGTACTGAGAACCCAGGTACCTCTACCAAATGTGACGTGGTTTATTGACGCTGTACTTCAGGGAAAGTCGAGAAACGCCAAAGGTTGAACGTCGAAGAGCGGCGGACGTCAAGCAGCCAAAATCCGGGCAAGCGCGCTCTCGAGACTAGTGCTACTACTGACACTGAGGCTCTCCGGCTTGCTCGTGTGCTTCATCGCCGTCCTGTCTTCATTACATGTGTTATATTCTCAAACACTTGACAGCGCTCACAGTTCGGGCTGGCAGCACGGACGATTAGGTGTGCGTAGCGTCGGGAGAAGGCGACGCCTAGTCGAATCCGGTGCAGCAGACTGGCGTGGTGTCGCTTTATTTTAGCCGGCAGTCGAAAAGTCATGTGAGGGTCTGTTTCCCGCAGACGCCTATGCCGATTGTCCGGTTGGGACCAGTAACTTGTTGTGAACACTCGCATAAGCGTTCTCAACAAGAAGTTCGCGTCACTTCGAGTGTACGGAAGTTTCGAGTGTACGGGATTCGAGTGCACTATTAGGACCGAGGTTATGTGCCTAATTTCGCTAAGGTAACTCGGCTGCCGACACAGCTCACTAGCAAAAGAGTGCCCTGAAAAATTCCTTGGTCTGAAGAAGCCGACGAGACATTCAGGTCCCTAACACAGGCCTCGTGTGAGGTCTTTAACACGCCAAACCTCGAAACACTGCACGGGCTCTCTACTGACGCATCCACTGTAACTGCAGGTGCGTACTTGGCGCATATTTAAGATGATGGCTCCGAGATGCCGATCGCCTTGGGTAGTCATCGGTTTGCACCGACGCAGACGCGGTGGGCTACCATTGAACGCGAGGCATCTGCAGTAATTTGGGCTTTAAAGAAATTTGAGGTATGTGGTATAGGATCTAAGGTCACCGGCATGGCCGAACACTACCCGCTCTCGTACCTCACATGCAGCAAGCCCCCAAGGCGCAAGGCTGACACGTTGGTGGTGTGAAGGACCAGCCTGGGCACCATTAGGGTCCTACGGCCTTGTGACAGGGAGGGTTCCCTGCCCTTTTTGTGCAGATGGTGCGTGGCAAAGTGAACTTTTGACCACCGCAATGACTGCCATCACATGATCTCAAAGTGAACTGAGTGACATGTGTGCTGCCTCACGGCAATTTGAGCGCATGCGGGTGACACGTTTTTTTTTTTTTTTACCTTTCTGATGTGATGTTGCCTTTCGCGCGAATCCTTTTCTTTTTCTTCGTTCGTTGCGTCTGCTTCCTTATGAACGAATCTTGGAGGGGGAGGTGTAAGGTTGCGCTCGGCGTGACTCTCCCCCCCCCCTCCTCCCCACGTCGACATTCCTGAGCTGGAGTGGGCAAGATGGCTGCTGTCACCCCTCCGCTTCTTCCACGGACCCGCCTGTCCGGTCGTGGCTGGTGACAATGACCCCAGGCAACTAGCAGTGATCCGGGGAGAAGGGAGAAAAGGCGCGGTCAGGAGAGCCCGAGACCTTTTTTTTGCTACCGGATAACTTGCCGGCTAGACACCGGCACTGCTGCTTACGGCCCCACTGAGGTCATTATTACTTTTTGCTGCAATTCGCTCTGTACATAGTTCTTTACATAAAATTTGTTCTTCTAAAACGTCCAGCGGTGAAGACGTCTTCCTCCGGAGTCACTTGCAAAGACGGCGGCGATCTCAATCGCGAGGCTCGGGCCCGGCCTTGCTTCGCCCACAAAGAACCTGGCCGAACAACCCCAAGTTGGGACAAAACTTTACTGACGTGTTCATCGTGTTCGTCATATATTAAAGCCCTTCCATACCATACAAATTTTGTTGAGTGTCTACTAAAGGAGACGACCTCGAGAGCACCCAGACGTAGGCAGCTAGATAGATAGGTAGACAGATACGTAGATAGCAACGAGGAAAGTGCTTGCAGATCGTTATTAAATGCTTCGCATTTAAAACAGCCGTAGGAGGTTTGTAATTCAGACTTTGTGCTTCTGTAGTTCATAGTACGATATGGTTGCATAGGTGGGTGGGTTCATGTCCATAGCAGAGAAATGCCCCACTCGGGAGTTATTCAGGTACTGTATCCTTGACTAGATAGCGGTCACTGGTATGGAATGGCAGATTTATGGAAAATCACGTAAAATATTACAGTAACATAAACACCAAGAAAGTAACTATATGATCTTGAGTAATACGAGGGCTGTTCAATAAGAAACCGAACTTTTCAATAGCACGCCAACCACCAGAGAGAGCGGGCTGCACCTGCCAAGTGCACGTAGCGGCAAGATTAAACAAGGAACTCTCATTATGCGCATTTCACTCTGACCGTTAGTTCGCGAGCTACAGCCGCTAAAGTGAGCACATGGAGAGGCTGTTCTTCGGATTTCTGCCAAAGTGGCAATGAAAGCGCAGGAAGAAGAGCGTGCGTGTGTGAAATTCTGCTAAAACTTGGGAAAGCTTTCACAGACATTTCAGTTGCTTAGACAAGTATTAGCACTGCGTACGACTATATGAGTCGCACGCAGTGCTAATAGTGGGTCAAGCGTTTTGAACGCGGAAGAATGTCGGTCGGTGACAATACCAAGCCTGGACGACCTTCCAGATCAACAGATGATGACCACGTGGATAGTTCGATCTGTGATTCGAGAAAATATTCGTTAGACTATTCGAGTAGTTGCTGACGAAGTGGGTATTAACGCAGCTTAATGCCATGAAATTACTTTCTATTTTCTCTATCCCGAATACGTGGAAAGAACGCCGTTTCCAAACCATACAGGAGATCCCGGACAATACGAGAAGAGACCTGCGGGCCAGTCCAGAAAGTGCGTTGTAAGAGGCTTTAAAAAAAACCGGCAGATCCCACGCACTGTGGGAATCGATGTACTGCGAAGCAGTCAGCAAGAAGCAAATCATGCTGTACATAATATGCATGTCATTATTCACATGTTAAGACCTGCCATTTGTGTTCATCATGCAGTCACGTCGTGCAATACAAATTTTGGTGTATATCAAGCTAGCGAACTGCACGCAAGCGCACCATGAGAGTGGCATGTAAATGGCATTGTAGATGACATGCATGCCAAGATTTTCATGTTACCACCTGCCACTTATATTCGCCTAATTTGTTACCTCGAATCGCAGCGAGACGCGAGACCAATCTGTCTCCGTTTCGCATGCGTTCGTATTCTCGCGCTTTGCGCATCGCGCAGGCGCCATCCGCGTTCCAGAGTTTAAATTGACGGACACTGTCAATTCCAAAGTGTGTTCCTCGAACGCTTGTGCCCCCCTGAGACGGGGTCGGTAAGAATGGAACGTGATGCGTGCGTCTCCCTCCTTGCATGATTAGAGACGCCGGACGTCGCTACGCAAGCAAAGCGCGAGCGCTGTAGAGTCCAACGCGACCGGCGTGCGTTTGCGCGCCCCGGAGCCCACCTGGCACCGTGCCAAGGCACAGCTGGAGGGACGGACGGACGGATGGATGGACATGAGCATGAGACATTAAAGGCTCTTTCGCCTTAAACATTTGGTGTATATCAAGCTAGCGAAACGGCCACGAGGGTGTCATGAGCGTGGCATGCAAGTCATGTTGCACATGACATATCCTGATTTCCATATTACCACTTGTCATTTATGCTCGTCATACAGTCACGTCACTCAATACGAACTTTGACGTATATCAAGCTATCGAAACGGCCCCGAGAGTGTCATGAGCGTGGCATGCAAGTCATTTTGCACATGACATGTCACGATTACCATATGACCACTTGACATTTATGTTCGTCATGCAGTCACGTCACGCAATACGAAATTTGGTACATATCAAGCTAGCGAAACGGCCGCCAGCGCGCCATGAGCGTGGCATGTAAATCATCTTGTACATGACATGCAGGTCATGATTTTAATATTACCACCTGTCATTTATGTTGGTCATGCAGAAATGTCTCATCGTACCAATTTTTGGATATATCAAGTTAAGAAAACGGCCTCAGGAGCACTATGACCATGGCGTGTAAATCATACTTTTCATGATAAGTTAGTCATGATTTTCATGATATGACAAGTCATTCATGTTTGTCATACAGTCATGTTATGCCATACCAATTTTGGTAAAAATCCCGTTAACGATACGGCCAGGAGAGCGCGAAGTCGTAGGCGGCTAGATAGATAGATAGATAGATAGATAGATAGATAGATAGATAGATAGATAGATAGATAGATAGATAGATAGATAGATAGATAGATAGATAGATAGATAGATAGATAGATAGATAGATAGATAGATAGATAGATAGATAGATAGATAGATAGATAGATCGATAGATAGATAGATAGATAGATAGATAGATAGATAGATAGATAGATAGATAGATAGATAGATAGATAGATAGATAGATAGATAGATAGATAGATAGATAGATAGATAGATAGATAGATAGATAGATAGATAGATAGATAGATAGATACGCTCAAAGTCGCCGAAGTTCGCTAAGAAATGCTTCGCATTTAAAAAATGGAAGTAACAATTGGAACAGTGTATTGCCAGTAGAGGGGAGTAGCTTGAAAGGGGGCAAAGCTTAAAATGTCTTACCACAAGCAGTGAAGGTGTTATAGCAAAAGTTCGGTTTCTTTTTGAACACACCTCGTATCTGATTATGACAAAAAGTTCGCACGCCTTATCGACATCGGTTCCATGAGAAGCAGTCAGCAAATAGTTGACGATGCCACATTTTTTCTCGTTCTTTTTGTGCTATAACATAATGAATATAAAAGATATCTGTATAATTGAAAACTTTTGCTAGAATAAACCAAAACCGCAGAGTCATTCGGCAGGCCTTGGGCGTCGGTGGAGTATTCAGTCCAGGACGCCATGATCCTCCGCCGCCCTGCGCGCTTTCCCAACAAGAACGAGCTTATATGCAGAGTTTGAACTAGAGAGCGAGGCTTCCCACTGTAGTACGGAATGTTGCGAGATTGGCCGGTTGTCGCTCATGAGCTGACAAGGTCATGTGGCATGGTAGGTCTTAGCCAGGTTATTGCAATCTGGACACTGGTACTCGTATTTTGTGGGGTACATGCAGTGACAGAGCGCGCGGTTCGGAAAGATGGTTTTGTTGCTGCCCCCATGAAACTGCTCCGGCGCGCGTGAGATGATGGTGCGGTGAGAGGTATTTTCGGCGCTGCAGCCGTGTCAAATTATCGCGTCAAATGGTTTGCAGTATTGATTCCGAGCTCTTTTCGTCAAGGTAATCTCGCTGTGAGGCTCGGTGAGCGTGCGTTCGAGCCGAGGCTTTGGCACTTTAGTTCCTAGCGAAATAATCGAGTTCTGGCGCTCATACTACTCCGGCTGTATCAGGAAGGGTGGATATTTTCACGAAGGACATCGCCGTTTGTGAAGTTCTACCAGCATTGCCTTCGACGATATGCCTCGTGTCACTGCGAGGTTGTCATGGTGAGCTCCTTCTGGCTGGCCGTCACCATGGCTATATATTCTTGCTATTTAGTCTGAAATAAACAAATCCATACATTTTTGTGCGAGACCTTCGTGTTGATCACAATACTACATTTACAAATAAAACTGCTTGTTTTTTCCCCAAAAAGTAGCTTTCGCCCAAGCACTCTGCGTTTTCTTCGCAGCAATATATTTTATAGTACAATTTACGCAGCAAATAGCAGCTGTCGATTGCTGCAGTATATTATACATTTACATTGTTCCATGCCACATGCGTTCAGAGGGGAACTCCTAAAAATTCTGGGCGACTCTGTACTGTTCACTATTGTTGAAACCACAGTACTTGCATAATACAGAAAAAGTAGAAGCCGTAGAAAGACTTCTTTTTCTTCTTTCCCAAAATTAGATCCACAGTGCCCTCAATAGTGTGACGCTGAAGCCGCCGCTTAGAGTAGGTTTACCTGGGCACGACATACTTATTTTATTCTTCGAGGTCAAGCAGCGCTCCAGGAGCGGGGAAGTGGTAATTAGGTTGAAGCTACCTCGTACTCGTAGTTGAAATTCCCACCTCGAGGCAACGAATAGAAAGGAAAGAACCATAGGAAAAAGGCTTATTCAGCTATATGTGGACGTGCTAAAAGCTTGCCATGAAGTTTTCACTTGCTACTCTGGTGACTTACTTTCTGGTCTGCCTTATCACCGCTCAAGGTAAGATTTTAGTATAAACGCAACTTTCACTCGCAGGACGGTTGACGTTTTGCCTGTGTGTTTGGTTTGAAAGTTTGTCGCATTTTCATAGAGTTAACAGAGTTAAATGTTCTATAGTTTACCTAAAACTACATTATAACAGCTAGTACTAGTCGTGTGAAAACATTATGGCACTATAGAGGCACTACAAGACCGCCTCTATACACACACGCACGCACATTATGAAAAGAAAATGTGTTCCTCTAACATATGCTGTGCTGGCCAAAGACAAAAGCGGTTCTAACGCGTTTCGCAGCATAGCCGTTGTCGTCGAGGTTTGCCAAGTGTCGCCGATACAAAATTATCATCAAGAAACGGCGCTCATTCTCTTCGTCCTCGTCAACGCCTTTCTTTTTCTCCTTCGCTCCCAGAAAATTTGCGTCGATTTGCCCTGCGTGGAATGAAACAACTATGATGAGCTTAGAACAGTTAAAGAAAGAGAAAAAAAGGAAACAGAGAAAGCAATAGAAAGCTATAGAGCCAAATTTTTGCCGAAACAAGTTTCTTGGCAAAGCGACTCGAACCCGCGTCCTCACGATCCGAACTGGAGCTTCGTAACCACTCGTCTGCGCATGCACGGTAGCAGAGCATAAAACATAGACCCTTATAGTATGGTATAGCAAGGGTATGAGAAAGGGAAATGAGGATTAGGAAGATGGAAAGGATGAGTGGATAACCAATACAGAGAGAGAAAACAAGAAATAGAAATAAATGGAAGAAATAGACGAAAAGATAGAGTGCGATAGAACGACTACGAAGACAAAGACAGGGAAAGAAAGAAAGAAAGAAAGAAAGAAAGAAAGAAAGAAAGAAAGAAAGAAATAAAGAAAGAAAGAAAGAAAGAAAGAAAGAAAGAAAGAAAGAAAGAAAGAAGAACAGAAACAGAAACGAAGAGCAAGAGAAAAAGACAGATAAAAAAAAAGGAGAGAAAGATAGAAAAATTCAGAAACACAAAGAAAGAAATGGACATAGACAGAGAGAGATAGAGAGAGAGGCACACATAAATAAATAAATAAATAAATAAATAAATAAATAAATAAATAAATAAATAAATAAATAAAGAACGCCAGAAAGAAAGAAAGCATAGCCATGTGTATCATATTGCCACACACGCCCCTTTCTATGTTTTATGTCGCCGGCCTGTTGCACGTGTAGGTAATGCCTTACTCAAACCGCGCCAGAATGTCTCATATCATTACAGGTTATTTTAGATTCATCTGTTAGGCTTTAGCACGCAAACACGAAGATCTGAGTTTATTCTAGTACAAATGCCGCCCCCCGTGATAACGCTGGAATGTTCGCTACCGCATGTATAAATGCCGACGCGCCTTGCCTCGGATCAAATTATCGACGGCCGACGCTCCGTTCGCCACTATGAGTGCCAGTGTCTATTGCTGTACTCTGACTTTCAGTTTCTCGGCCACAAGTTCCGCCAAATAAAGGGTTTCTTCTTTGAGACGACGACTGTTGCCTTCGTCAACGTCACGACGAAGTGACGTTATTACAGCTAGGAGTGGTAAAGAGACAGGTGAAAGTGTAATAGCCTATTCAAGCGAGGACCATCTAAGTGCCCATCTATGTGCCCATCGATCTCATGTGGTTTCGTGACGCTCAGAACCAAGCGCTCAATAAAGTGCTGAAACGTGTCTAGGATTGCTCAAAACCAGGTTTTAATAAAAGAACAAAGCCTAAAATATTACTATGAAGGGGAATAACCAATTAATCTAAACAAATGACTTAACATCACTAAAAATTCTTCGGACACTCGCGGTTGACTCCTGCACCGCTACGGGCAGTGCGTCACCGCCGCGCATTACGCACGACTACTCCTCCCACGTGCACATCGCCAGTGCTTGGTTGCTACTTCTGAATGGAGAAAGGGGGGGGCAGTCGCTGTAGACGACACGTAGCTATCTCGTAAGAACGAGAAAGAGAGATGGGAAAAACAAGAAAGAGACAGAAATAGAGGGAAATAAAGCAAGAGAGAAAGAATTAATAGAAAAAAAAAAGACATGGCTGATCTCCCTGTCAAAGGAATCGGTATAACACGAAAGTGAAACGTGTCTTCACAGAGGTAGCTGAGCGTTTATTGTGCATTGTTTCGCCAAAAGGGCGAATGCATCCAATGCTACAGCAACAAATTGGAATGTCACCCGAAGAACGGCAAGCAGCTCGAAACTTGCTGCACGCACCTCAAGCAGAAAGGACGCACGAAATGAGCATACACAGAACGAGCGCTGACTTACAACTGTCACAGCTTGACACCTAAAGCGCGCTGCTCCAACACAAAGAAAGACGCACGAAACGACCGCACAAGTATACGAAGGACGAGCGCGAACTGTCACAATTGTTACTTCGTGTGTGAGCAGCGCGCTCCTTTCGTAAACGCGGCCGCTGCGGCGAGCGAAGTGACCTTCGTGCACTCTTTAACCACGATAACTTGAAAGCAAACTTGCCGTGGAAACACAAGACGTACAAAGCGCCGCAATGCCCCAATTACGAGATAAGCGCGCGCGCACGAGCGACCGCGCCCGCTGGAGGAGCATCGCAGCCAGAGGGGCGACGACCCTTAGCGCGCTCCCTCCGCGCCACCTTTGCGCCATCTCGCTAGTGATGACGAAAACGCGCTGAAGTCGACGAGCTCTGAGGACCGTCAACAGCATATGGTGTATATAAATAGCTTGCCGTTAGCAAGGTGAAGTGCGTACGCTCCTGTGGCCAAATGTTTTCGCGCCGTGCGCTGCGGAGTGAAAGGTCGTAGGTTCGATGCCCGGCGACGTAACTTTTTCTTCTAGTTTCTTTATTGCAGTCTATTACTTTATATTTTACAACGTCATATCCGTGACAGAAATGCGTCAGTGGAGCCGTGGTGGACCGCAGCATAAAATACTGTCGTGTTAATAAAAACATACAACATCAAGCACAAAAGCAGAGAGGACAGAAAAAAATTAAAGACAGGAAGAAAGAAGGAAGAAAATAAAGAGAAACAAAGAAGGCCGCCCAATGCAGCACTTACTTCCGGGTGCGGATTCCTAGTGCGAAGCTGCCTCAGTTTTGTTAACTGTGAACTCAGTAGATCTGCCACGTGTACAGTCAACCACAAAAGTTTACGAACCTCACTAGCGCATGCCAAACTGCCTGTCCGCGTCACCCAGTGGTGCGCCACCTTCTGTCGACCGCAGCGCTGGACCGGAAAGGGGCTGTCTTGTTATTGACTGTTACATAAATTGTCGACGGCTGCGCAGCACATTTTCGTTGTTTTCGCGCAAAGCTCTTATCTGTGGTACGAGGGTCGCACTTGTCGTTTGATAGCAGAATCAAAGATATGACGGCGTGCTTCAAAAAGCATGCCGTTATGTAGATATCACTTTGTGAGAAAGGTTTCAATTGATAACAGTTATGCTGATAGACTGCTCTCGAGACAAAAGTGTGTAGCCACGGCTGCCGAAGAGCGCGGCACGTTAAGAAGTGAAAGGTGGAAAATATTCGTGCCCAGTGAGAAAATAGACAGGCTGTCGATTATGGGAAAGGTGCTTCTTGGGCGTAGCGCTGCTGTCGATCGTCGCTGACGTAGCGGAAATGACGCGAAGAGGCTTTTTGGCCATGCGCCCGCGTGGTCCGTAAACTTTTGTGGTTGACCGTACATATATTTTCCATGTACCTGTAGGGTTTTCATGCCAAGTCGGCGTAAAATGCCCTTCCATACTTTGAACCCTTAGGTCCCGAATGCAAATGACAAGACGTGTGGACCTTCCAATTTTATATTATGAAACATTAAATTGTATATACTATCAAACCTCTTGGTGACCGGTGTGGCTGTTTGGATGAAAGGCATATTGAAATGGAAGCTGGGCTAAAACCAGAGGCTACGTAGATAGAAATCATTTTTCATGCACGCTACGGTGACATTCCCGAGCGCCAATGCCTACTAAGTGGAAACTAATAAAGTAATTGTCTGTGAAAGTATGTCGAGGATACAAACGTAGCGTATTATGATTGAACATTTTACATGAAAACAAGGCAGGAATATTTCCGGATTGTTATTTTCCGTTGGCGAAAATAAGTGGTGATTTTAAACGTATTGGACAACCATATTGTAGCAAAATTACTCATAACAAATATCTGTTTTAAAGATCAGGGTTCGATAACATTCAGCTTCTGATTTATAACGAAACCGTCATTTTGGGGTTTTGTGTATATTTTTCTATTCTTTGTAGATTATGAAGCGGGCAATACAAAGTCAGGTTGGCCCTCTTCTGCAGCCCGTCCGAACATGCGGCGTCGAGAGACACTGGAAAGTAAGTGCCTACACTTAAGTTAACTTACTTGTGAGAGAGAAAACGCGCCAGGTGGCTCCAGATTTGCTACAGAACGTGGGGAGAGGGCAAAGGGGAGGTAAGGAATACAGCAAGAAAAAAGGAAAGAGAGAACAACTTACACACACACAGGCATAGCAGTGTTCATCACGCATACACAGGTCACAAACTGCGAACTATGTCAGAGCCTCGATCGTCTGATATTGTCTGAGATGAAGTTGACTGCAACTCGAGCCGCTAATGAAGGCTCGCAAGGACTTGCTCCGAGATCTCAACAAATTGCAAGCATTTTGATCTGAGGGGCTGCCTATCCGTTGAGTAGCGTGCACATCGTGATTATCAACGACTTCAACGAAGTGATGGCTCTTCAATTTTAGTCGCGAAGGTCAATCAATCTTGCGCAAACTGTTCATCAGTGCATAATGGTGGTAATGACGGCCACGCATCATCCGCAACTGTTTTTATCACCTCTGCGTACTTTCGGCTGTGCGAATGTAGAGAGAGAGATAATGGAGATACAGATAATGTCAAAGAATACAAGAGAACAAGAAGAGTCTTCGAAGACAATAGGCGACAAAACAAACAAAACAACGCTATGAGTAAAGCAAAGCCCAACTACTACACGGCAACAATGTCTGCAACTGTGACAGTTTTTCCTTAGGTGTTGTTTCTCTAAGCAACTCCTACAGAGACCTCAGAGCAGCTCGTGCTGAAGACCGGGTAGGCCAATGCTTTAGGATGTAGATCGTTGGCTGGCAGTGGTGGTGGCGGCAGTGGTGATGTATGGTGCCAACGATAGGTCAGGCGGTCCGTTGGAGGAGAAGATTTCAGTGACAGTCTAGGTTCGGCAGCATTATTCCCGTCGGAGACAGGTGGCGCTGCTGTCTGTCTCTCGCACTATTAGCGACCTATTTCAACGTTCATCCATACCGCGTGATCTCTTTGAGTACGCTAGAGCCATTCTTTTTTTTCAGTGGGTAGCCTGTTAATAAAGCTTTGTGCGATCCATGGCAGATGGGACATGTCAGGCCGGTTGCCTGGCAGAATTGTGCATTGTTGGGCTTATCACGATTGGGGCAAATCATCCGCTTCCTGTAAACTTCGCTGAGATGCCCCATTGTCTGGAACTTATGGCATCGGAGTAGTCTTACTGTAAACGGGTGATCTACGTGACGAAAGGGCTATGCATTCACATGGGATGGGGCTGTGTCGTTTCTGAAGGCGACTTGTACGCAGCACGACTTACTGTCTCCCTTCTTGAAGTTTACGCTCTAAACCAAATATAAGAAGTCACCAGTTTACCAGCCATCAGTCACGAAGTTTACGCCCTAAACCAAATATAACCAACCACCCTGCAAAGAGGTCCACCGGTAGCTGACGTCCTATAAAAAAATTACACCATCTCCCACTAAAGGGAACCATTTGTAGATGTGAAGCAGCGGGCGCTAACGCTTACACTGGCGGCGTTGACGCTGGCGCTCATCGCAGCGTTGCGCAGGAGAGAAAACTGGGGAGGCGCAAAGCACGCAGTGATGGAGCGGTGTTTCCTACTGGAACATGCCAATCACTGCTAATGGGCAATGAGAGACGAAAGACTCCGATTGGACACAGAGACCCGCAGTCCGCTTTTAGTTAACGTGCACGCTGCGAATTTTTTTATTCTTCAACAACACACAGGAGAAATCTCCCACCGGCACCACTTTGCAGGTCAAGATCCATTGCCATATATACGGGGTGGCCAGTGAACGGTTGTGCAGCGCGAGCAGTCGGTTTTTTCAACCAAGAAACTCGCTAGCAGACGCTGCCTGCGTCGGCGTCGCGAGGCGAGAGAGGGGGGAGCGTAGGAGAGGAGAGAGAGGGGGGACGCGCATGCGCAGTGGGGAGTGTGGACGCCGCGGGCAGGGATGCCTAGAGGAGAGAGGGGGGGAGCGTAGGAGAGGAGAGAGAGGGGGTTCGCGCATGCGCAGTGGGAGTGTGGACGCCGCGGGCAGGGATGGCTAGATGAGAGATGGGGAGCGTAGGAGGAGAGAGAGGAGGGGAGGCGCATGCGCAGTGAGGGTGTGGTTGCCGCGGGGAGGGATGAGGAGAAAGAGGGGGAGAGGAGTTTTCTTTTTTTAAAGGGTTCGCGCATGCGCAGTAAGTGAGGCCCCGCGGCACACCACCACCACCGGATTAAGCTTCGCCATAAGATGTTTCACATCTAAAGGTGCACATGTAGCCGCGAGCGTTTATAAACAGCAGTGACGTACGATCACGTGTGGGCAAAGCTAAATATCATGATTAAAGCAAGGAATATACCTGTGAATCAAAGCAAGCGCAATTGCAGCGGCTATACAAAAACTAACAGTCAAGATCGTGTTCACTCTGCCGAAGAATGCATTGACCTGGATAGTTGTGAGTTGAAGAAGGGGGGACGTGATTATATAGCTTCAACCATCAGCATGAAATCGTCTTTATGACGAAACCGAAAACGCGAGGTATATTATTGCGGTGAACATACGAAGATACACAATGCATGTTGTAGTGATAGCAAAATGCCATAGATGGCTAATTTCGTGACCCCTGGAGCACACAGAAAAGAAAGTGCAAGACTTGTTCCTTTTCTAAGGGGGGGAGGAGGTGAAGGGGAGTAAACTGACGGTTGTCTTAATGTCGCCAATGTAGAATATGCAGAAAAAAAACTTGTTCACACTACTTGTTTTAGGGAACGCCGACGAAATCGGCAGAGGGTCCGCAAAAAGCAGTTTGCTTGTAAAAATACAGTTGATTTAACTTTTACCTTTCAAGTCACATGACCCCAACTGGAACCTTAAACTGTGTAGATCGGTCAGCAACCACGTAATAAAATCCCCAATAATCTTCCTAAAGAACTAATCTTTAGAATCTGCTCTACATATGCTGTGGATCTGGTACACACAATAAAGCGAGGTGAGGTGTGAGCGAAAAACATTCAGAAGCGCTCGCACGGTTCCCGCAATTCACAGAGGCAGTGTCTTCCTTGACCATGCAGGGATAGGGCATTCATTTCATTTCTGCGTCGAAAATAAGAATGTTGGCTACTGGACATTAAGCGATCCCATCGAGATAGTTGTGTAATAAACTAAATAAAAATGATTTAAATGTAATTAAAATGATTCATTTTTTAAATCGCTTACGAAGAAGAGTGAATAGAGAGTTTTTTTTCATTTTTTTGGGCTACCGTGATCGTGTTCATCTGAAATTATAAAACCAGCCTTGCATTGAACATAACTGCTAAGGGCTTGAAAGGGGTAAATATAGTGGCCCATGATTGCCATCGAATTGCAATAAATCAGACCATATGCATAGAGATTCGGCAGAGCACGACTTCTGAAATGCTAAAGTAACCTCATAGTGTTTTCATTATTAATCACACAGGTTGTAGCTGCTGCTTAAAATCTTTTATATGTCCTATCAGACAAATCATTGTATGAGATTCTGTGTGAGACGCACTGTGTCGCTTGTGTCGCAATTCTGTGTCGCTTGTAGGAAGTCGTAAACAGTTTTGAGATAGTCTTGCAGGTGTAAAGTCTAGTAACTCGCAATTTTCCACGTTTTATAGTCGTTCGAACAGTGGTGTTCGCTCGCCACGCATTAAGCAACATGTGTGCGAAAAATTTAATTGTCTCATTGTTTACAAGCGCGATTTTTTAGCCCATTGTGCAGAGGCCCTAGCAAAACGTCATGACGCAGTTTCCTATATCGCAACTCATAGAGGTGCCGTAACAGGAACTTTAAACAAACCTTTAAATAATAAACTTGACCTTTACTATCATGCGCTTAACGAGGGAAAAAGTTGCTAGGGCATAGTTAAAACACAATTTACGGCAATCAAAAATATCTTTGGAGTGTGAGGTTTCTGTTTTCCATTGTCATGTTGAAAATATGCAATAAGCAAGTAAACATGGCATAGTGCGACGTCTTTCTCAACTATTTATAAAGCCAGAATGGGAGCCAACCAATGAATGCACAAAGTGTGGATATATTGAATGAGTAAGAGAAATTGCCTCCGGTAGGCAGGCATGCATGTCAATAGGAGGATACACTGTTGTCAAAAGCACCTCGTCACCCTTGGCGTGTTAATTTGAAGCAGGCTAATGTTGACATTATCTCCCGAGGTCTCACGTTTCGCAGTTGGTAATCGCCGTCATCAAAGAGCAACAAACGAAATGTGTGTGGCTATTTAGCCTGTGTGAAGGAAGTTTGTAAAGGGACTCAAGAATGGCACATGTCAGGGGGGATAAAAAAGGAAAATGAGGTAGATGAAAGGAGGAGTGGAAAGCAAAGCAAAGGCCACCAAGACACGACGAAGGAAAGACCGGATGCAGAATAGGAAGCAGACCGCCAACAGAAAGGTGCCTAGTCATGATCTCACAAACGCTGTACAAAATGGTGTAGTCCATATGTTTCGCGAAGAACCGCGTCTGAATAGGAGGCGGATTTTGAGGAGCCGGTACGAGTACGATCGGCTGTACGACAACCCTCGGAGCCTGGGAGCTGACATACATGTGCCAGCGACTGATATTTGCCATTCGCATCCTAATCATGCGGAAATAACCCAGCCCTATAACCACAAAAGCACATATAGCCACCACTCTCGCACGCAAGCGCTACGACAGTCATCATCATAAAAGATGCCCGTTTCTGCGGTGAACAGGCTGCCTTCACACCCGTTCAGGGCATCGATAGCAATCGATGGTTCTCCCTATAGGCAGTGTAAGCTCCACTGGCAAGCGAAACTTAAGCCCCATGTAACTTACATTGCATAACGTAAATTGCTGATTCGTAATAAAACTTCATTAACCGATTTGAGAGTGCTGAGCTCTACAATACAGAAGAAGAGCGATAGATGGTGAAGTGGGCTCACGCAATGCGAATGTTTTTCCACAGAGTTTAAAATACGGCTAACTAGTAAAGGCTGCTACTAAATATTACTACTACTACTACTTACTAATACTACTACTACTACTACTACTACTACTACTACTACTACTACTACTACTACTGCTGCTGCTGCTACTGCTTTTAGGTTCAGTGCCACAACTGTTATACGCCCATCACGCCTGTATATTTCTTGATCAACGGCTCCTCTGATTTATCAATGCCAGCCGAATGCGACCAGTTCCAGCCGTTCACCGCGCTCTCTTCTAGTGCATTCCTACTCTCAACCATCGCCTAACATTCGCGTGTGCTTTGCGGTCATGGGGGGAGAGCACCCTATATGTGGTGCCTCAGGACGCAAATCATAGGAAGTAATTTTTTGTGGAGTTGTGTACAGATCCGTGGGGCGGCATCTTGCATCCCTCGTGTTCACTATGTTGGCAGTCACGCTGGCTCTGTAAGGGTCATGGTGTTTTGAGATAGCGCGTGCCCGTTCGTGGCGCTATGCGGGCAACCAACGGAGACGTGTCACTGCGGTCAACTGCGATGCTGCAGTGCATGTGCTGCCTTTAAGAGGTAGCTCACGAGCGCTGTGAGGCAGCGGTGGCATTGCTTTGAGCGACAAAGAAGGAGCACGAAGGAAGAAATCTGACAGATGCATGATATTGGAAAGGAAAAACACGGCAGCCCTACCCATTAAGCAGCGTCGCATCACGACCACTCCCTGAACTCTTTGACTGACGGCTCCCTTTGAGAATCGAGTGTTTGCTCGGCATTGTAAAAAAATAGAGGAGGCGTTGTCTTGATAATGACAACGCCTGTCTGCGCATTCAAAACACTGCTTCGTCTCTACCAATATTTGGGGGTCTGTAGCACGCACATTATAGACAATTTTATACCCTGTTGGTCACTGTCACTAGTAATACTTTTGAGGAACACATCATACAAATAATAGCGCCGTTTTATTGTCATAACAAACTGTTCTTACACATTTACACATAGTAACTCAAAATCATGGAATCAATAGCAATATTCGATATCATATATAAATGTCATTTTCCCATATGCAATGTATCTAATTGATATATACATTGCATATGCGAAAATTGAATTGCATTGCATTGATATGAATATGTAATTTAGATGTTTATTTTCCTTTGTTGGTCGAGATGCCGAGCCTGCAACGTACTCCACACCTGCGAGCTGGCCCACGGCTGTGCAGCCTTCTGGTGGGCGGACGTTAATAGGAACAAAAGGTAGTATTCACAGAGCACCAAGATGTGGTTGTATGAGCACGTTGTGCGTAAAAAAAAAATTAGCAGAGTTCATTCTTATAATATGATGGACTGTAGAACGTGAGGTCTCCTTCTGGAGCTGCGATTGTCATACCTGTGATATTTAGCAGCAGTGCCTGTAAGAGTCCTTTAGGTGGTGTCGCTGGATTCTCAAATATGTGATAGAAACCTGCCTATTTGTGGTATTATGCTGGATTTCTCAACAATGTTACAATTCGTCCCAAGTGTGTTTCAGGACTGGACTTCGACAGTTTCTTTAATTCCTTATGGATATCTTCATGGGTTCTGCATTCAGTTACAGAGGCGTGTGCCGCCTATACTAAATGTGACGTGACAACACCAGTTCCGAAACCTTAGGAATAGGTTCACGAGCTATCCCGTAATAACGTAAAGTACACACATGTCGCATATGATCTGCCAAGGAAGACATATTCGGCGGTACCTAAAGGAAATTAATGCCGTTTTTTAAGATATTTCTATTGGTGCAAAATTTAGCAAACGAGAAATCACAATGTTGTGTCCCTGTTCATAAACAGGGACGTCTGGTCAGGAGGAAGACCAGTCCGCTTGTCGAAACGTCGGCTCGAGCGCACAACCCATGTTTACGGATTTTTTCATCGCAAGCTTCTACCTTCTTCTTCCTGCCGTTTATTGAAGCCCCTGTTTGAAGAATTATAAATGCTGAGCTTCTGCCTGCAGCAGCGAAAAACAAGAATATTTTACAACCCGAAACAAGTGTAGTATTGTGTGGCATATCGTTCAAGCGCGCCTGCATATTGTCGAGGCACACCGACTCCCTAAGTTCAGCTGATACAGACTCGCTGCTATGAATATTTACAAATCCAAAAACGTGACCTAGACGACTGGTTTTATGCAGCAAACAGCAAAAAAGTTGACATCATGGCAAGGTGTGACATTCTGTACCAGTCATATTGAGCTTTCGTATGTAATACCTGATCAAATTTAATACGTTTGGGATACAGAAAAAGTGCTATAATCATATTTTTTGTCAGAATAATAAGGTGCTGCAAAGTTATGCTTGATGATGTTTATTTCTTTCTGTTATGTCGAAGACAATCCGAGTACAAATCGTACACAACCAGAAAAACTTTTACATGATTGTTTCATTCGAATTGAAACACCGGGCTCGCTATAACGAGGAAACACATGCTGTTTTGTTAATCATAAATATTTTCAGCCAGTTTTGATGCTGCTCATGTGATCATCAAACGCAGTTCATCATGAACAGTAGCAGCTACGCATGAATTGCTGCAAGAATTTTTCTAATGTTACCATCTCAATAACTTCAAATATAATTCGTGTGCCTAAATGTCGGTGCACAATAAAGAACTTCATGTAGTCAAAATTAGTTCGGATTCCTCACTATGGCGTGCCCTATAATCGTATTGTGGCTTTTGCACGTAAAACACCAACAATTAAACCTACAACCAGTTAATTTTAAATGCCAAGCATTTCTTTGCGTACTGTAAGCACTTTTGCTTTTATATCTATCTATCTATCTATCTATCTATCTATCTATCTATCTATCTATCTATCTATCTATCTATCTATCTATCTATCTATCTATCTATCTATCTAGCCGCCTACGTCTGGGTGCTCTCGTGATCGCCTACCTAACTTGGGGAGTATACAAAAATTCGTATGGGAGGGTAAGAAGTATTGACGAATATGTCGGCTGGTCATGACTAGAGAGGCCGGATTTTTAGGCACTAAAAATCGCGTTTTAGGCGCCAAAAATAGGCAGGAAAAAAACAGTTTTAGGCCCCCAAAATCGTAAATATAGGCACAATAAATTTTTACAAAAACTCAAATTTTCGAATAAGGACGTGCGCGACCTGGTCTACGACAGCAAAGCAAACAAATGTTATATTTTATGATTGTACAAAAGGCGTTAATGATTTAACATAGCCATGTAATGGTCCTCGGGCACGGGTTTCCAGAACACGGTCTCTCCTTTTTATTGTCCAGAATGGTAGGTTAAGTGTCCTCCATCGAATAAACACGCTCCTGGGTCTGTTTCTTTTCGGCATGGCTGGGAAGGGCAGCACAGAATTCAATAGCCAGACCGCTAAAAGGCCAGAAGGGTCTGTTAGCCTCGTATTGGCCGGGTCTAATAGCACAGGGTCAATTTCTCCTCTTTGTGTGAACTCAATAAAGGGGCCCCTACCAGGTTTGAGCATTTCGGGCTAGATAAGTGTAAGGGCATGCACTGCGCGCTGATGATCACGTCTGCCAAGATTTGCAACGCAACGCTCCCCGGAATGAGGTGAAATGTCAGACTGAACGCCACTTGCCCATGATCTCACGGGCGCGCGCACCAATGTGGGGGAGGTGAAGTTCAACAAGGAATGGTCCTGCGTATGTCAAGCAGTAGTACATGAAACTGCGAGAATTATTCGAGGCTACATGTGCAATTTGGGCAATCTGTTGCTTGAATAGAATAATGAAAGTTAATAGAAATATTAAAAACATACAAACGCAATGTGTGCGCGTTTTTCTTTAGATTTTTTTCTTCGAATCGAGAGCGATGCGAGACTTAGCTGTCTATATTTCTTTTGTGTTCGTGTTCTCGCCGTTCCCCCGTCCTGCCGGGCGCCAGCCCTGACAACGCTTAGCATATTTTTGGTGCATCGTCCCCTTACAGCAGTTTCAGCGGTGTGACGCGTTGTGTCGTGGTAAGGATACAGGATCCATGCCAGCCTCCAAACGCATAGACGGATGCATTCGTACCAGGCAGTACACTATAGAGCGAACGCCGAAACGATACAACACCGCTTGTGCGCACGACCTGGCTTGGGCATGTCATGTGCACATAGTGTAACTTGCGTGCGCATGGCGTGCTGATGCGTCAACGTCGTGTGATCTTCCGGCTCCGGAGTATCTCTGATACCGAAGAGGGGCAGGGAAGGAATTTGGCTTGCGAGTGGCAAAGGTTTCAAGCTCACCTACCGGCGTCATGCTTTCGTGGCTCGTAATGAACCAATTAAAAAGTTCTTTGTGGTACAAAGCTCTCCACTGGGCACGCAAACACTTCCAGCATCTGACTAAAATTTCTCGTGTGACCTGGCGAAGCGCCCTTCAAGAAGTAAATTACAAACGAAACAAAAAAGCCATGTGCACATCTGATTTTTTTTACCTACTTTCTACTTTCCCCTGACGGCACTCCATGGTTTCGCATTCGTTCTCCATATTCCTGCTGCTGCGCACAGGCACCTCCCCGTTTCGCCCCCCCCCCCCCCCCCCCACGCCCAAGTCTTCAAGGAGGTGCTTCAATTCCCATGGGAAAACTGGACTGAAAACCGGCGGTAAAGCCGCCCGCCACGTCCTCGGCCATAGACGCCACTCTCCTTTCTTCCCCTCTCCTCTTCCCGCCTTTATTTTCCTCTCCACATTCCACTGTACACGCTGGGACGTGCTGCCATTTAGGGGTTGCAGAAATAGCGTCTTTTTCCTCTCCCCTGCTCCACCGCTCGCGCCATGTCAGTGCGGGTGGGGTAAGGTGGCCGGCGCGTCCCATTTCACTGCTGCTACCGGTTGCTTCCCGGATGTTTGTTGAACTAGGAAACTAGGTTTTTGCACCCCGTAAAGTTCCGACACGTCAATTTTGCCCGGTAACATGAATTACGGTCTCAAACTGTACTCGAAAGCAAAATTTGAGGCTCAATAGCGTTCATATAGGCACCAATTTTGAAAATAGGCATTTATGGGCACTTATAGACATTTAGGCACAAACCCCAAAAATAGGCATTTATAGGCACTATAAAAACACTATAAAAGCCCCTCCTTAACCCCCTAATTCATGCTCGTATATCAAAGTGGCGCGATAGGAACGCAAGGAAAAAATAGGCATTTGCCTAAAATCCGGTCTCTAGTCATGACACAACGTGAAAATCCTGCCGTATACGTCGTCAAACTCTTTCCTGCAGACACGTGTGGCACATACCCGTATACCACGGATGTTTGACAATTTATGTCTACCCAGGAACGGCGAGGACAGACATTAGTAATTGAAAAGTGAGAGCGTTAAGAAAAACTGACGTCGACAGCATTGACCCGACAATATCGGGGTTCCAGCAGGAATTCAACCCAAGCAATATGCGTGGCAGTCAAGTATTCTTCCACAGAGCCAGGCCAGGTCTCGGAACTGCCTTGGCAAAATGACCCAATAGTGGCGTAATTTTGGTGAAACGTCAATTTTGGTTCCGGTGCTGGTTATCTAATATTATAAACATCACATGTGTACTCCTATTAGGCAGGCGTCATGTCGGGTTAACGTCAGTTGTACACTTAAGCGCCATCTACTGCAGTTGGTCCACGAAGCACTATCCAGGGCTACCATCCTCGCAAGCACAAGTGCTACATATCAGATTACCGCTTCTGGTGTAAGTAATACCCATGTTTCTGTTGGCGTCGTTACGCAACTGTAAAGAACTGGTTATATGAAACATAATTGACTGTCCGACATATGTCTGTGCGTACAACATTTGTACATATCATGACGTCATTTCGTAACGTTTCACTCAATAAGATAATTACAACCCAGTCACCTTTCCTCCGCATGCTTCGCATAACATCGATTCCCATGGTACTTGGGCTACACTATCATGCTACACAGGGGCGTAGCCAGAAATTTTTTTCGGGGGGGGGGGGGGCACCTCCTTGATTTCGGGGGTGGCACCTCCTTAACATGGTCATTTTTCGCCCTGTATGCCATGGCGAAAAAAAAATTTCGGGGGGAGGGGGGGGCACGTGCTCAGTGTGCCACCCCCCTGGCTACGCCCCTGTACTTGGGATCCGCCAAATTTTTTTTCGAACAGCCATATGTCAATGCACTGTACTTGTATGAAAGAAGGATCATGTTGAGGCAGCAGCTCCTCGGTTTCTTCATTCATAAAAGCGCTTATTTAGGGGAAAAAAGTGTAGCATGATAGTGGAGGTGAGCAGTACCAGATCATCTCGGCACATGCATATGTATGTATCCACGGGCAGGTATTTCACGGGCTCGCAATATCGTTGACGAATGCGGGATTTTACACATGGAGTGTGGTAGTTGTCACAGAAGCCTGAGCAAAATGGCATAATGTTAGATTATGCCATTGGCAAGCTAAGTTCAGCCGAAATGTAGAGAGACTTGAAGACGATCAATCTTGCTTCTGCAGTTGGCAAGAAAGTTGTTCTCCGTCATGAAGAACGTTAATGTACTATGCACTAGTCACTAGCTTTTATGATTCTATACATTAGCTTCAGTTAAGATTTCTGAAAGCGCGAGCAATGAAAACATTGTTTTCGCAAGACGAAACCGCTGATCGCGTTTTCGTTCACTTCCACGGTTACAATATTACGAATTATAGCGAACAGATTACGCGAGTTCCCAAAGAAGTTAAAAGTTCTTGGATTCAGTAAGAAAACGGTCACAAACTCTTGTTCAAGTACGATCAATGTACTGTTGTTCAACGAACACATAATGCCGGTACTAAGCCCGAATTTCCTGCGACACTAATACTCAAATGGTGAATGTACCTAGCCACTGTCAGATGCAGTTGGTGATAACACCAGCTGTGTCCAATAGCTGTCTCCAAGCGCTATGCCCAACAGCACGAGTGCCATACAAATGGATGCCGAGACACTTTACGTCTACAAACAAGAAAAGATAGGTCAGTTTGCACTCTACGCGAAAGCTGTAGGAAGTGCGAAACAGCGATTTACCTGCCCTTCAGCGACGCCTATAATCATGGGCAAGCGCGCACTGGCGTTCGCAACGTGCATGCTGATTCGCGTCCATGGCGAGAACGTAAACTTTCTTTGTGATGCAGTGGCGCCCGCATACTTACTTCATTCCCTCTTCCTCACCCTTACATCGCTCCTCCTTGCACTCACTGCCATTTTCCACCCTCTTGCAATAACATATATTCCACATGGCTATATTAAGGTTGGCCCTCCGCCTGCATTTTTTTCCTTTTTCACACTCAGTACTGTCTTTCGGGCCTTCGCTTCCCTTTTCTACCCCCTCGCTGTACTGTACCGCTCCCTCATATACTGTACCACGGCTATGCTATGTTGTACCTCCCCCTCCTTCTTACATCTAACGTTCTTACCACCATTTCCCTTTCCTATTTCTAGCTATACTGTTCAGCTATGCTATGCTGGGTGCTCCCGCACCTCCTACGCCTCCTCCTCAGCCTCACTTTTCTGCCTTGCTATGCTGTACTACACATGACTATGGTATGCTTTACCCTGCCTTCCTCCTTTCTCTCATCCTCGCCCTCACATGAGTCCACCTTTGCTATACTATAGTACACGTGGCTATTTATGTTCTACCCTCCCCTTCCTCCTTTCCTTCCACACTCTCACATCTCCTCCTTATTCTTAATTCCCTTTTCCACCCTTTGCTATGCTCTACTACACACGGATCTGATATGCTTTACCATCCTCCTTGTCCTTCACCTCCTCTCCTTCACATCACTGCTCACGCTCACTTCTCTTTTCTACCATTGCTGTACTAGGCTACAGATAGCTACGCTACACTATGCTGGCAATACGGTGTTATTTACATTCTCCGATCCTCTTTATCCTCACTTCCCTTTTTGTGCCACCTTGCTACGCGCGGCTATGCTATAGAGCAGGGGTCGGCAAGTTTTGAGGCTGAGGGCTGAGTTGCATGTAGCTGACCCGACGGAAGCCGTGCGGGAAGGGGGGGGGGGGAGGGGTTGGTAATTAACGAGAAAAAGTTGGCAAGTTGACAAAATTGATATACAAAACTGGAATAGAAATCATGATTATTGTCAGCACGCATGTCACAAGGTTGTTATTTATCAACATAAGTTCGAAGCAAAAAAAAAAGCAACTGATTGCGACCTTTATTGCTGCACATTCTTTGCCAACTAGGAGATGTCTACAACAAGTCTGCTCACACCGGCAGACGCAGAAAGTCGTGCAGATGTTCATCGCTTAGTCGGGTGGTGTTCCTCCCTTAGATAGGCGAGGGGGTTTCTCACGTCCTGCCGGGGGACCGCGTAGTGCGGCCTACGGGCCGCAGGTTGCCTACCCCTGCAATAGAGAGCTATGTATACAGGACTTTGCCTGCGTGTCGGCATACATCACTATGCTATGCCTTACAATCCTCGTTCTTCTCACTTTCACTCCATTTTCTTTAGCCGTTACTTACCGCACTGTAGATGGCTATGCTATCGTGGTTTTGCCTGCGTGACGCCATACGTAGCTATTCTACGCTTCACTCTCTCCCTTCGATTTTTTTCCGCATTACCGCCAGTTGCATTTTACAAGCACTTGCTCAACAAAGCTATTCTGTACAGAGTTTAGCCTGCGTGATGTCGAGTGACGAGATGAGATGACCGCATTCTTTGACAGCAGACTACCTTGCTTCTCCTCCCCCCTTGTTCTTTTTTCTCCTCCTCCCCCACCGTTCCTTTCCCTTCCCTCTTGCTCTACATGACTATGCTATGGATCGCTGCGCTATACATGTGGGGTTGTTGTTCTAAAAGAGCGATGTCCACTTGAACTGAAACTGAGAACAAAACTTGGACCATCTCCCCGAAGGGAACCCTGATGAGATGCGAAGCAGCAGCGGTGCGCACGGCGTTGACCCGGTTGAAACGGGCGTCGACGCGGGGGATGGAAGAACGGTTTGAAGCGAAACTCGGTGTAGCGTTTACTCGAGTAAACGTTCGTTTGAAACGCAAAGACACGGGAGGCGGGTCAGATTTGTTGCAAGCGGGCGGAGCAGCCGGCAGCTGCGGGCGCTGCCGCGAGCATGCTGTGAGTGAGGGAGAGAGTGACGTCAGCGTGCACCTGCGAGGGAAGCGTGCGAGGGGAGCGTGACCTACTTGGCAACGCTTCAACACCTACGGCGAGGGGAACGCGTTGCGGCACATTCGTATGGACTTACGTAACGTACGGCGTTACACACGTGAGTCAAATAGCTGCTTCGCACCTAAAAACGCTCTTCTTTCCAACTGATGATGCGGTCGGGCCTGCTCCAATTTTTCGCCAGTGTGCTCACGTACCAGAAAGATCTCAATTGTACATTGCGGCTAAAACCTATATTTCCCACTATCCTGGGTGTGCAGAAGTAAAATTTGGATTTGTCTATTATAGACTGAAACATTTCACTTGGGCTTGAATTAGCTCGTATAGAAGTCTAAATCGCAGCGAACGAATGATATAGAAAAAATTCAGAAACAAAAATTATATATATATATATATATATATATATATATATATATATATATATATATATATATATATATATATATATATATATATATATAGACATGCTTTCCATGTACGTTGATAGAGACCACAAAAATTGGGACGACATTCTGCCATACATCACGTTCGCTTACAACACTGCTGTTCAAGAAACTACTGGCTTCACACCATTCCGGTTGCTTCACGGCAGGGAGGCAACTACTATGCTGGATGTCATGCTCCTACCCGACAGGTGCGACGTTAGTGTCAACACGAACGAATTCATCCGACTCGCGGACGCAGCTCGCAAGCTCGCACTCGAAAGAATTAATAACCAGCAATGCATCGACTCCCAGCGGTACAATGCTCGTCATCGCGAGGTTATCTACCAACCCGGCGATCAAGTATGGCTGTGGACTCCCATTCGCCAACGTGGCCTTTCGGAAAAGTTATTGCACCGGTACTTTGGTCCCTACAGAGTTCTCCGGCGCCTCAGCGAGGTGAACTACGAAGTTCTTCCCGAAGATGCAGCTCGTCGATCACGTCGTTCACAGCAGCCAGACATCGTCCACGTTTCCATGATGAAACCATTCTACCAACGTTGACTAATCGTTAAGCCTATGCGTGACCTTGTGAACACTACGTCACCGTTCCATCACGTGACCTTACGTGTGTGTGTGTTTTCTCCCGCAATCATGCACCCGCATCGGGACGATGCTCTCTGAGGGGGAGGGTAATGCCACGAGCATAATAGCTTCTATTACGCAGTATCATTGCTGGCAGAATTGTATGTGCCGCTGAAGAAAAAAAACGAAGTTAGGCTCGCGAAAAAAGGGAATGAGCTCGATTTGCCAGTGATCGGACCAGCCTGACGTTCTGCTCACCGCCAGTTGCAGGTTTCTGTCACATTGTAACGTGACAATATATATATAATTTTTGTTTCTGAATTTTTTCTATCGTAGCAACCAAGTGGAAAAGGGTAGCCGGCACCAAGTAATCGTGACCACATCTCCTTCATTTATTTTTTATTTCAGTGACAAAAACCCTGCTATATATTCGAGGGATTACTAGTCAGCTGCCCTCTCGTAATAAGATCACGTACTACGTGACGCCTACAGGCAAAAAAGAATGTTCCACACTCGCCGTAAAGGCAACAGGCGGCGCTGACTGACGCTCCCACGTTTAAGTACACATATATACCCCATAAAGTGGACGGGGGAGATGACCGCCACCGTAGCTCAGTGGTAGAGCATCGGACGCGTTATTCGAAGGTCGCAGGTTCGGATTCCTGCCGGTGGCAAGTTATCTTTTCGTCCACTTTCATTTCTTCAAATTTGCATTACAATTACTTCTAATAGCTTCCCCTATACTTTCCTTGGCATCTTTGTCTGTTAGTTCTCATTAATACTATGTTTAACAAAGCAAACGAGCCCTTAAGTTTACAATTCCCTCCTTTATATATATATATATATATATATATATATATATATATACATATATTTATTTATTTATTTATTTATTTATATACAGTATAGCCTTGTATTCTGCAGGCTTTTTTAGATGTGAAGCATCTTATGGCGAAGCTTAATCCGGTGGTGGTGGTGGTGGTGGTGGTGGTGGTGTGCCGGCGTGACCACCCTTACTGCGCATGCGCAAACCTTTCAAAAAAAATAAAAAATAAAAAAACCTCCTCTCCCCCTCTCTCTCTTCTAGGCATCCCTCCCCGCGGCAACCACACCCTCGCTGCGCATGCGCCTCCCCTCCTCTCTCCCCCTCCTACGCTCCCCCCCTCTCTCCTCTAGGCATCCCTCCCCGCGCTCCCACTGCGCATGCGCGTCCCCCCCTCTCTCTCCTCTAATACGCTCCGCCCTCTCTCGTCTAGGCATCCCTGCCCACAGCGTCCACACCCCCCACTGCGCATGCGCGTCCCCCCATCTCTCTCCTCTCCTACGCTACCCCCCCTCTCTCGCCTCGCGACGCCGACGCAGGCAGCGTCTGCTAGCGAGTTTCTTGGTTGAAAAAACCGACTGCTCGCGCTGCACAACCGTTCATTGTCCATCCCGTATATATGGCAATGGATCTTGACCTCCAAGGTGGTCCCGGTGGGAGATTTCTAATGTGCGTTGTTGAACAATAAAAATTCGCAGCGTGCGCGTTAACTAAAAGCCGACTGCGGGTCTCTGTGTCCAGTCGGAGTCTTCTGTCTCTCATTGCCCATTAGCAGCGATTGGCATGTTCCAGTAGGAAACACCGCTCCATCACTGCGTGCTTTGCGCCTCCTCAGTTTTCTCTCCTGCGCAACGCTGCGATAGCGCCAGCGTCAACGCCACCGCCAGTGTAAGCGTTAGCGCCCGCTGCTTCACATCTACACATGGTTCCCTTTAGCGGGAGATGGTGTAATTTTTTTTTACTATTCAGTGAATTCTGTGAACCGTAACAATAAAGTGGTGATAACGCACATAGTTTTCTAATTATCGTGTCCCAACAAATGTTAACATAAAAATGTTTTCTCCTAAATTGCAGGACGTACGGGACCATATTATGAAGATGGCAATTACAGAAGCTCAGGAAAGACGCTCTTTGGAAAAGGTGAGCGTCGTGATTTCACATGCACCGTTAAAAGCCCCCTACTCACGGTAGAGGAAAGCGATCAATGTCCACTAAGCAGTAAAAGTATTACCAAAACGCGGATTGCTTGCAGAATACTTGAGGTCCTCATTCTTCCAATGCCCCAGTGTTGGAAAACAAAGTATCGTACTAACGAAAGCGCCTAAAAAAACAAGCAAGCACTGAATAAAGTACTTCATTTGTCTGCCAGCTAGCGTTGCCGTGGAAATATTCAATGCTGGCCCGTCAGTGCAAAGACACATTAGCTGCACACTACAAAGCAGAAAACTGGTCGAGTTTGTATGTATTCATTGATACCAGTATATATTCATTGATACCACTGACGACGGAGACAAAGAGAGAACAACATCCCGTTATCGTGTGGACACGTTTACGTTTGCTGGATGGGTAGATGTCGGAACCTGTGCCTTGATTAACAAAGAAGCGCAGTAGCAGGTCCTGCTTTTTCCACATACTTAGGCATGTATTGGAGGGACTGCGTGTGCTCTGCGGGTTTCAAAGGCACCGCGATTTTCTTCCGTCACTCGGACAAGTTTAGAAGAGAACTTTGTGAGTCGTTCCATATCAGACAAGAAGGTCACAGGTATGTGAGTCAGACTTAGCTGGCTGTAATACTTAAAGAGGACCACGCCGCATTGCTGTTTTCAACAAATATGTTTTAACAATTTGTCATTTTGTAAGGCTGATCTTTTAAGCAATGGGTAACCTATGTCCTTGAGTTTTGTTTTCTGCGTAGTGACGCATGCATGACACTCTGTATGTTATTTTGTTTCGTTTTCTTTCAGTAAACTTTAGTTGAAATTGGGTGCTTGTGTCATGTTGTTCTCAGTCTCCGTCGTCAGTGCGCGCTCTCCGCTAACGAGGAGTTCTTAATGTTTGGATGGAACCTACTGCTGTTGAACAGAAGCTAATATTTTAAATGCGAAGGATTTCTGAGCAAACCTAAGTCACTTTGAGTATTTCTATCAACTTATTTATCTATATATCTAGCCGCCTACGCCCGGGTGTTGTCGTGGTCACTTCTTTTGTTTGGTGTAGACCAAAAATTGTATAGGGGGGGTAAGTGGGCTTGACGAATATAACTGACTGGTCATGATATGACTAACGTCAAAATCCCATCACGCACGTCATCCAACCCTTTCATCCAGACACGTGTGGTACATCTCCGTTTATCACGTGAGGCGGTAGGCGCCGCAGGTGATTGACAATTAATATCTACACAGGAGGAGCGAGAACAGGCATTGGTCATTTAAATGCGAAGGTCTTCAGAAAACCCGACATCGGGAGTGTTGTCCCGACGAATGCACAGAATAAAAATTTCGATTCGAGCAGGAATCGACCCCAAGAATTTAACGTGACAGTCAGATCCTTTAACACAGAATCACGCCAAGACTTGAAACTGCTTTGGAAAAACGCCCTATGCAGACCCTATATGCAGGCGTAATGTCAGCGGTGGCGTGGTTATATATGAGAACTCAGCGACCCGCACCTTAAACATTGGCCACATTGCACTTCGCCGGCCCCTAGACACCGAAAACAGAAAAACAAGCAGCCAGATCGGCGATGTCTGGGTTGCGCACTTCAAACACAATTACAATGATATTCCGCTCGCCACCATCTACCTGAGCCCCGATGTGCATGAGCCATCCAGCGGTTCTTATCAACGTACAACATCGACTACGCGAAAACCGGGGTCAATGCTTTCGTACAGTTACTCTGCTGAGAGGGCCATACCCCTCATCATTTCCTGCGACTTCAACATTGATTTGTCAATACCCAACAACGCCTGCTTCTTAAACTACATGAAATACGTTTTCGAAGCGGCCAGGGAATCACAAGGACTCTTTTCCGCCTCCAGGCGGAAAACTCATATACGCCAGTTTTGGAAACATGGGTGGGCTCATAGTGAAAGCGGGCAAGTACAAGCACTACATATCAGCTTCCGCTTCTAGTGTTGGTGATACCCATGTTGCTGTTGGCATGGTTACGCAACTGTAAACAACTGGATATATAACCCATATGTGACCTTTCAACATGTGTGTCCGTATACCATTTGACGTATGTATTGAGCGTCATTTCGCAACGTTTCGCTCAATATAAAAAAAGAATGATGCAACAGTCACCTTGCCGCCGCATGCTTCGCTTATCGCTGATTCCCGTGATACTTGGGTTCTATTCCCAGTACCGGGGAAATTGTTTAGATGAGGGTATGATGCAAAAAGATGCGTGCATATTATTTATGTGCACGTTAATCAACCCCAGAGGGTCAGAATTATTTCGCAAACCTCCCGCTCGCTGCAGGGAGTATTATAGTCATTTCCTCGATGAGCGCGTAACAAAACGGTATTTAGGGTATATTTGATACATTCGAGAAGAGAAGATAATAGAGCAAGCATACAACACAGCGCAGACACGCAAATTACTGATTCGGAATGTTGCCGGAAGTAAGCAGCTGACCCTGGGGCGCATCTCATATTTAATGCGAACAGAACAAATCGGGATTCGAAAACAACAGAATGAAAGAAAAAATAATGGCAAACACCAGATGAACGATTAGAAACTCCGCTACTGTCCAGTCATAGAATAACACTCTTTGTAATGAGCTCGATGACAACTACGAAAGTGTTCCTGCCGAGAAAAAACAAGCCCAGGATCACGTGATTCTTGACAATGCATTGCTATATTCAGTTGTCATAGTGGAATTGCGACTTGTTTTCAAACTTTCATCGCATTGTCGATTATTCCCAGAAGCAGCGGTGATGGACGCATGAAGTACTGCAACGTGCAACATAGATTCTGGCTTTGCCACTCCTGAAAAACACACAAAATATTGCCTCCTACAACAATCGCAGCAGAAAAGCACACTGAATGTTGTTTCCTACAGTAACCACTAGAGGGAACTCAAGGGCAGCGATTATTCAGCTACCATAAGAAGGGTGCGTGGTACGCGACTTATCTAGCATTCATACTTATCTAGCATTCGGCTTTGTTAATTACTATTGATTGTGAACGTCGGCAACTGAGCGGCAATGAAAGTTGTAGCTATAATTCAGCGATGTGATTGATATAACGATGCTTTAACTTTCGCAACAAAGAGAGAAGTCCAATCCCAGCACAGTACGGTAACAGCGTAAAGTTCGCTTGCCAGGCGGACGTGCCGTCTTATGTTTTAATTAGCTTTATATGTATTTCGAAACGATTTTCATTGTTGACCTGCCAAGCTCTCTCTATTTCTGTTCAAGTACTGCGAACTGTACAATATTCTGGCTATGCTAGCGCATAGCGAACAGCCTCTTCACGGCATTTCGGCTACGTCATCAGCGACCAAGAGCTAAGTTACGCCCAACGCGCAACTCTCCCATAGTCTACCGCATGTCGCTTTTCTTTATGACTGCAAATATTTCTTATGTTATTCTTAGAAAGCGGAGCTGTTAAAGCAGAGCTTCATTCTAGCCGTTGACGTTCGCAGCATAGCGAAGCGGTCGTATGCCACAAAAAATTGGGCAAACTCCACAACTCACCTGCGGTGTAATAAAAATTAGGAAGCTATCTATAAACAGCCTAAAGGGTAAGTGCCGAAAGAGCGTGTGTGGATGTGCGTTGCGGGAAAAAAAAGTAAGTGAAATGGTCACTATTCTCTGCCTCTTGTCGGGGGGGGATAGGGGGGGGGGGGAGGGAGGGGCGGTGGTGCACGACGCAGTATATGTGCCAAGCAGCTCCTGGCATGGCATAACCATATATAATGTAGTATAGCTAGATGGTGGGAAAGGAATATGAGAGTGAGGATGAGTGAAATGAGGAGCGGGGAGAGAGTAAAGCGTAGCATAGCCGTGCATAGTATAGATCCCCTTCAGGCGCAACGTCCACATATGTGGACGCGACTTGTTTTTGCAAGTTCCTCGGACTAGTGGGAAAGAAAGGGCAAGATACATTGTGCATAAGAATAATTGAGCCTTCTGCATAGTCAATATGTCTTGACTTGACCCCAATGTGCTGCTTACGACTGCAGCCGATCACGTTTATGAAGGCACTACGATGTTTGACGGGTCACTGGGCTTGCCGCATTCCAGAACCAACTTCTTAAGTATTATTTTTCTTTGCTCAAAATGATCAGAGCCAAAAACGAACTGCGTGTGCGTTTTGAGTCTAAGATTACCTTCTTTTCGTGTTAAAATCGTACTTGTGTGGTTGAAGAATGATTAAATATTTAATTGCACGCTAATTACGATTAATTAGCATAGCTCGCAGAAAACAACATATTTCTTCATTTTCTTTCTTGGAATGTAATAACGGGTGCCTTAGAATTATGTTGTGCGAAATTTAGACATTTCCAGACAGTGCATCATATTTCGCGCCTGAAGGGGATAGTATAGCGAGGGTGTGGGGGTAGGGAAGTGAGGGTGAAGGCGAGGTAACTGAGAAGGGATGGTATAGCGTAACAGCGTACGAGAGCGGATGAGAGCAATGAGTTGTAGTTAAAGACATGAAGGTAGTTACGCGGAAAGGAGAAGGGACTGAGCGGTGAGGACGAGCAGTGGCGGAGGTGGCAAGGCGGAATCGGGCGTTGGGGAAGGCAATGTGTAGTCGCGCCAAGCGCATGTCGTGTGACGACAGTGATGATGTCATCAGCTTTCGCGACGTTAAGATATTGAAGCTGGCCCCTCAACAGAGCCGTAAATTGTTGAGGGGCCAGCTTCAGACAATATTTGCTTCCGGAATTAAGTCAATCTAACTTGGTCTCTATTGGCACCTTCATATGGGCATCGCATCACAAATAAAACTCCCACTTCCTTTAATCAATGCCAGGGATCCCACGGTCGAAAACCTAACGCCTCACTTGACAGTCATTAAATTACTCTAACGATCCTAGTCAATTGCATTGCACAACAACCCTCTCCCTTGAAGCATTCTGTGCTCTAAGGAAGGAGGTTGTGCGGCGCAACTTGCGTGGTCGATGCTTCATCAGCCAGTGGCAACGCCATTTGATGAGGTTTTCAGATGACCCCACCAAATGACTTCATTCATGACGACATTAGTGACGCAATGATGGCGGCAAAATATTATTGCGAGTTATGACGTCACTGGGGACCTCAAGTGACATATTGTGTTTCGTGACTTCTTTCGGTCAGTGTGCTGACGTCTACTAACCCGGATTTCTCGACTGATGATGTAGAGCTACCGCGTCCCGTGAAAAAATTTCTAGGCCACTCACTATTTTATGTACTCCCATGGCAGCGTGGCCTGGGAACTTTTCAGTGACCCTGCACATATTAGGTGAGCACATTAAAACGCCATTTTTTTCCCTTGTTCCAGGAAGTAGGTGGCGGGGCCCACGTTGCGCAGTTGAGCCTCCAAGTGAAGAATGTACAGGGGGTATTACAATGTGGTATTATGATCCAGAGAACAAAACCTGCGCTGCTCACGAAGTTGGAAACTGCTTCAGACTTGGTTTTTTCTTCTGCCGGAGTGTGCGTTGCGTCATGTATGGGTAAGGGGAACTTTAACACAAGTGAACTTAGACTAATAATATTTGGGGCCAGAACAAATTACAGACAGCGTACAAAACTGGGCGAGTTGGTTGAACTTCATGGTTTACAAAGCAGCGCAAAAAGACGGTACACAAGATGAAGATTTTCCTGTGTCCTCCTTCATCTTGTGTACCGTCTTTTTGCGCTGCTTTTTAAACCATGAAATTACAGACATGAACCTTGTACAACATTTATTGTCTGCATAATCAAAAATGCGAATTTATTTGAGCAGATCCGCTGTAAAAGCTTTTTTTTAAGACATTCTTTGATAAATATACTACTCCCGCGCCATCCACGCTTCTGTAGTAGAGTTACAAATCTGTAAGGTTGAACTTGCAGCATTGCAGCTTACACAAAGTACATAACAGTCGATACAGTAGTCAATCTCGCAGACATTAATAGATCGATTGCTTTACTAAACCTAAGTTTCAAAAAATTTCAGTGTGACATCTGTAAAAAAGTCCATATTATTCAAAACATTCGTTTATGAGTAAAACGTAAAGCCTTCCAAATCTGAGAACAGCACTTGACAGCATTTCCGCAGCCTTGAAGATAAAATTTCGAAGGTAATTGTTTGTGGCGTACGACATTATAGCATGCCACAAAAAGGTGAACATTCCAGAATCTTTCTCAAGCGAGTCAATGAGTTACAAATGTTGGGACATCACTAGCGCCTCCGTGAAAAGCGCTGTTCTATGCTATAGGGCGAGAAGACGAGGTTGACGTGGGAAACTGTAGTGCGCGTTCGCCTGTGTGCCGCAGACTAGGCTATGTGGCATGCGAGTTATTTTGTTTTAGTTGATTATTTTACTTCTTTCTGCTACGCGTCGTGATTGCTACGATGAAAAAGATAACACAAATTTTACTGGCGGCGATGGCATAGTGCGCGCGAACCCCGGCGAGTGTACAAAATGAGGTCCTCGAATGTGCGCCGCCCATGTGCGCATTCGTGTGTGCCGGTTTCCTACAATAGATGATCGCTAGATCGAGGGCTTGCCGGTGATCAGCCTTTTCTAGTACGGCAATCTGCTGTTTTCCAGCGAAAGCTGTTATGAGGTCACAACAAGAGCCGACATAGTGGGCGTAGTTGTCCGCCGCCGCCGCCGGTGTCCATAATCGATGTCGTGCGAAGCAAACAGAAAACGAAATCGGAAAGAAATATTCGGATGTGATTTGGACCCACGCCCCTCTGCGTGGCAGTCGAATATGTTACCGTAGCGCTAGGCCGTTTTCTTTTTTTTGCTGGGTAAGGTGCTGTCATAGAATTTTTTTTCGCGGGTAAAGAGAAGAGGGCTTGAGTGGAACATCGGTTCATAAAACCGGTGACAAACAGATTCGGCTTTTTTCAGCGAAGAAATTGACATTTTTCCGGGTAACAGTGCATCAAAAACCAATACACTGATGACAATAGGTTTGCTTGCCCCATTTTCGTGGCAGGGTAATGGCACCAAATATTTTTGTGCAAGGTTGTGCTTTTTTTTAAAGAATCTCACAGGGTCGCTTATGCACTAGCATCAGTCGACTCGAAGGCGAAGCCATTTTTTTTTCTTTATGTCGATTTATTGAATCCGCGCCCCCCCTCCGAAAGGCTTCTGCTACTAGCGTGGTTTTGGAATGCTGACAGGATCGGATGCAATCTAAGCTTTCTGAACATCACTTTCTTTTACACTGCCTCCATGGATCAGTCCACCTTTAACCAAGGAATGATGTCGTGTGATGACGTCGCTACGTGTAGTTAAGTTATTTGACGTCGTAATAACGTCATAAGAATGTGGTGATTTTTTTTTTTTTTGCATCGCTGGTATTAACGATGCTGACGTGACAACGCCGACGCGGGATATCGGTCAATTTTCGCGTGTGATGAGGCATCTAAGGTTTCGCCTTAACGTTCGACTTGACATGAAAATGCCAACGGGCCATATAAACCAAACAGCTGTTAACCCAACGTTGAGTAATTGTAGTAAAATTGTGTTAGTCACCGCACTAAGACTGTCCAGAGTGTCATCGTAGTAAACTTACTAACTTCACGTGGTTAATTACCTGTAGGTAGCAACTGCAAGTAGTAAGTGCCATGCAGTAACCTAACGAACTTGGCAGTTAATACGCGAAATTGCTGCGTACGTAGTGAGCGTTCTGTAACCATATACTACCTGAAGGTTTAAAAGTACCACAACTTTTTTTAACAATGGAGTGGTTTATGTTCGGCTTACACGCGCATAACATTCGTGAAAACTATCATCAGGCTGGCGTGTGTTTTCATCGTCATGTTTTTCAACGTATGCTTCGCTCCCCGAACACGTGCGCCGCTGTTAAAAGAAATAGAAAAGAAAGCAGAGAAAAGACACAAAGACAAAGAAAGATAAACAAAGAAAGAAAGAAAAAGAAATAGACAAAAAAAAAGAGATCGACCGAAAGGGGAAGAGAGAAATACAGACACAGACAGAAAGAAGGAAAAATGAACAGGAGTGGAACGGAAGAGAGAGATGGAATGAAAGGAGAAAGAAGCACAAAACAAAAATAAAGGTACAGAGACAAGCACAAAGAGATAGAAAGTCCAGAAATAGAGAAAGATGGACATAGAAGAAATAGAGAGAAACAGAAAGAGACAGAACAAAAGAAGAAGCGAGAAATAGGAATAGGAAGATGGAAAAGGAAGAGGAGAGGAACGTGACATAAGATCACGTGATACACTCGCACAAACATTACGTAATGCTAATCACGTGTCATGTACTCGCCAAGATCACGTACCGCTAGTCACGTGACGCAAACCCACATAACACTAGTCAAGTGACTTGCTCCCGTCAAAATCACCTAACACTTGTCACGTGAGATGTCCCCACCAAATGAGCCACGTAACATTTTTCATACGAAACATTTCCGCAAAGACCACGTAGTTTAGCCGGGTCAAGATCACGGGCTTGAGAGGGCAGCTTATTCCTCGGGAGTCCTAACACTCGCTACGCTCATGGTTCCAGCCTTGCACTACTAGTGCAAACTGCAAATATTTTTTGAAAGATTGCATATTTTAATACTTAATCACGATAAACTTTTTTTTGTTTTCTACTACAACTTCTTTTAAAGGTATCTTCTGGCGACACCAAGAAATCCAAGACATCTGCCAGCTTGCTGATTAAACATGACCTGCTGGACTAAGATATGGTTTCATAATCTAATTCTTGGCCTCCCTACGCATTGTTTTATAAGAAGCAGTAATAAAACAATATGCGATCTCATAAAACTAACACCAAAGGAGGAAATAAAAAAAAACATTGTAGTGTGTGAGTGTTTCATTTCATTTTAGCTGTAGACGTGTTTCTTCAAATATGGTATGCGAAAAGCACCTTACTACAGAATCAGGTAACATGGTCCATAGTTTGGTAACATGGGGGAGGTAGCTGAACTTAAAGCAGTCGTTAACTAATGCAAGTGGCTCTATATACATGTTATGTAGATGTCTACAGTGTTCATGTGCGTTAACCTGAAAAGAAAAGCTGTGTGGTTCAGCTTACACTAATAGTGAAATAACAGCTAAATAAATTTTATTCTCTCAATCTACGTCCTAATTTGCAAAATTTAATTCACACTTTATCCACAAAACTCAGTAGGAGAACAATTCCGACGGTTTTTATTACACATAAACATAGCACCAATTTAAAATCTTGCTATTTTATTTCAGTTCGACTGTTCATAAGGATGCCGTACAATTTTGGAACATTCAATAATTGGCCTTCTAAAATAGGCACCTCATAACAAGAGATCCACGAAAGAGATCACACCTTAAGAATATGCAACACTCCAGTAGCCTGAAAGCACGTGTCATGAACGAATGGTTAATTGACAATCACCGGTTTGTTCAACCATGACACGTATAAACCCATAAGAGTTTCTCCTAAAGAAAACATTGTCAGTTGAACAAAATATGTCGTCGTATAGGATCAAACCTCGGCTGAACGTTCTTTTGGAGTGGTTACCCTACCACTAGCGCTAACCAGCTTGCTAGCAGATGGCAGCGCGGAGGCGAATATGTGAACAAGTCGAAGCAGACTGCGAAAAGAATACTGCAAATGAGTTCCGCTGGACTCATTTGCAATATTTGTTACTAATGTACGTTATTATTTAGGTCGGTACCTCAGAGTCGCAGAAATGTGCGATTCTGGAAATCTTCAAAACGCCAAGTAGCAGCCGACACCATGTACGATCATGACCGACAGACAACGCCCTTTTGTTGTTTTCTTGACTTATGAATCACCGTGATGTCAAACACTCGTGGCCTCAGACTTCAAAGTGATAAGCGCCAGGAACGAATTTTAAAGTTTATCAGCGAGCGCATTGAATGATGGTCGCTGACAACCTCTAAGGCGCAGCCATTGAACTACGGAAAAATTACATAAATCCCCTTACTATGACGACGCACTCGTTCTAAGTTTCGGAATGATTGGCGTATGGGCATGTTAGCTTTCTGCTTGTAAATGCAATTACTCTCGCGGTGTGTTCGTGCCACACCACGTGACTCGCGCCACGTGGTGTGGCGCGAGCTAATGGGGCCCTGAACTCAGGGCTCCACCCAACGAGGACGATCCTTTAGGCCTGCAAAATAAAAGTTTTTCTCTCTCTCTCTCTCTTCCCCTGACCAAGAAGAGCTACCCGACTAGTATTGCGGACATAAGTGTGAAGCAGCACAGGGACTTTCTCCCCCACAGGGGCCAGGCTCAGAAAGCGTTTGCAGATGCTGGTGCAGATCGTTAAAGGAAGGTTCTTCTTCGACCACCAACACAAATTCAACATCGCCGGTCGTGAGGCCTGCTAACGATGACGCAATGCGGTGATATTCCACGACACCCAAGGGTTACTAGGCGCCGAGGTCCAGGAAGCATTTGACATCATCCTTATCGCACGACGTGGGGCAGAACTGCTACAAGCCTTCCATCATTCAGACAAACGTCTGCGTAATGATGGACGTAACCAAGAATAGCAGTTCCTCTGTATTCATCGTGATTTCCGTGGACAGTATGGTTTGTAAAACCACATGAAGCCATTCAAAGTGTTCCTCAGCCATTGCGGAAGGCACTGTGACGACAAGGTAGAGAAATTATGTCTTACATTTCAACTCTGAAAGGCCAACACCTCTAAGTTTTGTGATGTTGAGGGAATTGTGCGCAAACCAAATGGCTAGGCTTTGAGTTTGTATAAACCATCTGACAGAAATTATATTCAGGCTTAAAGTAAAACATAAAAGAAATGCCTCAGCCTGCACCACCGAGGTATAACAGGCTTAATGCCGTCTGACAATAAAAAAACGTCCCACTCTGATGGGTCCCCTCATTGATTTGCAAGTCACTTGCAATTGCAAGTCAGTTGAAGAGAAGTAAGAAGTACGCCGAAGTAGGTGAAATTCAATGACATATACTGCACAGCGGGTACATATGTTTCTTTGCTCCTTAATTTAGCGTTCTGCATTGAACGAAATGAACGTAAGCTCCGGTTCTTCTCGAATAAAACCACAGGTGATACAAGTGGCTTTCAAACTGCTGAACCACGTCATCTTTGAACAACTTGATTACTTGCTTTATGGCTTCATGTTCGTATAAAACCACACGAAAAAGTGTGATCCTGAATAGGCATCGCCGTGTTCGCGGCAAACATTCAGTGCTTACTAAAGGCTTACTACCGCCTATGACTCTGACGCAGGTAACAAGCGTTGATATGCACAGCTTCTACGATGAGCCTGGTCATCACGTCTTTGTGACGAAACGACAGTCCGGTCAAAGTTTGGCCAATGCCACCAAGAAAAATAATTTCAGGCCTGCTCACTGCCACCATGACGTCACGCGTCTTGACCGAGCGAGCGCGCACAGAAGGCTGTGAAGCCTTTGCCACTAACGTCTCTTGTGAAAAGATTAAAAGTTCGCAGCACGTTTTACATGTGCAGTACGCTAGGAACGTGTGACCGATTTATAAGAGCAAGGTTTGATGGCCCAACAAAGTGACCCAATAAATAAGGTAAATTTTATTCAATCTTTGTTCTTTTTTACACACCCACCCACGCGACACGCCGTCCAGAAGATGCAGAGAAACTGTTCCCATTCATTTGCTAAATTTCTGCAGTTTTCTCTATACTGGAGTGAGTGCTTTTGTACTGTCGTGCCGACCGGTTCCTTGAATCGGTGTACTTAGTAGTAGTCCTTAAGTATTACTGCTTGAAATGAAGCTCACACACCGGAAAACTATTTAAGAAAGCAATTTATCACAGGCTTTCTGCTCCACATGGCCGTTATTGGCCAAGGCACAAAACATGGAAATCTGCGAGGTGTCTACAAGCATCGAAATTCGGCTGAATAGCAGCAACACATATTTCAAGGAAATAAATTA
>JALIZH010009527.1:0-25124 GCA_030522465.1 Rhipicephalus appendiculatus | reverse complement strand
GATCTTATTACGAGCGGGCAGATGACCAATCACCCCTGCCTTGTTATACTACAACTGTTCTCAGTTGTAGTATAACAATACTCACCTGTTTGTGCACGTATATAACTCTGTATGAACTCATCCCTGCTGCGAGAGAGAGAGAAATAAACATAATTAGGAGCAGGCAATAGCTTTTGGAGATGGGCAGTCTTCTTAATCCAGAAAATTGTGGAATCTGACCATCTCCCCTTGTCCGTTTTATCAAGTTAAGGGCAAGCTGGAATGCTGGACATATCAATGTTCTTGAGCCCACTACCTCATTCATTGACTTGTTACAAACCACCGCGATCGCTGCAAGATGCCATATGATAAGGCATAGGAGGGTAATCGGAGACTGCAGTGGAAACCTTATTTACCTCTCCTCGCTCGTCCCAAGTAAAACACTCAACACTTCTGCACACATCGCAACTTAAATAAGCTTTGATGTCAAGCAGTAACGATACTATTCGTTATTGAAGAAAGAAAATCAGTTTCCTGGAACAGGAAGAGCGTTTGGTCGGTCCATGAAACGTTAAAGGGACCCTGCAACGGTTTTCTGAAGTTTTGTCAGCGTTTAGGGTAGAGCATCAAACAGTGCGCACCACAAATCTAGCGACACGCCGTACACCACGGCCGCTAAGGACAATTATATCATACCCTCCTTCTCACCCCTGCCTTGCCTCCTCAACTCATGAGACGCGATGGCGATCGCAGAGCTCTCATGAGCGCACTCGACGATTTCAGCTTCGCCCAGTCATGACCTCCGAGATTGCACGCCGACAGGTTGCGCGCTATCTCGGAGACCATAGCCCAGTGCGCCCGGCAGTACGCACGCCGTCTGGCAACAGAGACGAAGATCACGGAGTGGTTGATATCTGCTTCGACAGGTGCCGCCATCCTACCAGCCGATATTTCTTATGCGCGTGCGACGCCCAATAAGATCAGCAGCCTGGGTGACGTCCGGCTTCCAGTGTATGTCGTACTGTGAATGGGCGGCTGAAAACGCGGTTCGCTGAGCCGCAGTGATCTGCATCGATTCGCAGCTTAAAGCGTTGTAATAAATTACACAGTTTACGCAGAGAGCTTAAATCAGTCTGCAAATGACTCTTAGGACTTGGTCTACAGGCCCAATGTATTTGTACAAAATCGTCAAAATTGTTTCAGGGTCCCTTTAACTGATTCTAGCTCGTATTTGCACCGCCCCCCTTACTTTTCCCAGTGGAAGGCTACAGGCCTTTTCGCCCTCCCCCTTACACTCCGCTTGGTACGCCTATGGTCAGAGGCTCTGTTATGGAGAACTCTAAGTTCGCCGATGCCCAACCGTGGCGCGGCAAGTGCGACAACCTGCCACAAAACAAAATTATTTTCCTCCCTCTACACCGCCATAAAATAGGAGCAGAGGAAGAAAGCGCACAGTGAAACCGCCTCCCCATGAAGGGGCCGGACAAAGAAAAATACATCGTTTAGTATGGAGACTTTCAGCCTCACCCACTATCTCTTCGCTTCTCTCGCGCACCAACAATTGATGACCCGAACGTGAAGCAACATGCCGCCATCAAAAGCCCCCACATTGGCCGTTGTGGATGTCAAACTGCCTCCGTTTTAGATAGGTGATCTACCAGTATGGTTCTTCCCGTCGAATCTAAGTTTGTCGCACGCCACATCACCGCTGACAGCACCAAACATCGCCACGGGGCGACAGCCAGCGAAATGCGAGGTTTGCTTGCGCCACCCGCACGAAATGTCTCCTCTGTTCTCCAGGACGCCCTAAATTAACCGTGTCACCCCATTAAAGTCGGAGCACCTCCAGCAGCTGCTACACGTGGCCCGTATCACGGCCGCTCCATAAAGAAACAGGTTGGGCCCGTGGCGTGCCCTGAAAGCAACGGGAACCGCCTAGTTGAGCTGGTTGCCGCTACGGCATCACCAGGACTCTTTAATGAAAACACGACAACGCTTGCTTCGCGTGTTAGGAGCCTCTAAATCTTCGAAAATATTATTGGTGATCAGGTAATCAACACTCCTCTGTAAGCAACACTTTCTTCGAAAACAAAGATCTATTATTTCATCATTGAGACTTTTAACGCCATTCAGTGACATACGAAAATTCATGGTCGCTGGAGTTGACATCTTTTCTTGTCGATCAAAGCCACCACAACACGCAGTGGCTCCTCGTCATACCCATATATTGCGGGATACAGCGTCTCGAGCACGCCGCCACCCTCATTCCTTGCTTCTTTTTTTTGTTTTAAATGTGAGTGGCTGTGTCTACTAACGCCAACACGGACAAAAACTGTCAAAACAGTAATCCCGCTTCTGCACATGTGTCTCAGAGTGAGGCAACTGGCTGCTCCTTTTGTTTTTTTTATCCATCAGCCGTGCCTATATGGGCTATCTCCAACCTGGTCAACCGCTGCGTCTTATCCGAGCACCTGGCTGGCAGCACACCAACCGTCTACAGCCGCCTAGTGATGGAACGTTTTAGAGCGCAGCTCTAGAGTCCGTCTCTACGTTGAGCAGCGTCGCCGTTGTTGGCTGGCGTCGAGGTAAGAGGTAGAGGGAACGAAGAAAAAAGCGAACGAACGACAACGAAAGAGAGCGAACACGGAGTCTGAAGATATTACGAGCCACTGGCTTCTAACCTCACTTACTACCTCCGTCACGCGTGCTGGCCCGTCGATCAGCACTTTAGCATCGCGGCGGCAGCCGCGATGCTAACAGCAGCTACGAGCCAGGAAGCCTTACCTCATTAAAGTTCGACAGCCGCGATGCTGCAGGGGCGACGAGCCAGGAAGCCTTACCTCAATTAAGTTGAGGCGTACATGAAGCGAATGCTATTTTGGATTCTTCTCAGAAGAGGGCACTTCTAGTAGCTGTACTTAGAACATCGACGCTCCCAAATCTGATTGCAAGGACAGCAGCTGCAAAGCCACATGCCTGAAATTACGACGAAGTTATCGAGGTGCTGAGTGACCACTACGACCCAAGGCGCAACGAATTCGCTTAAGGCCTCCAATTTTTCAACCACTGCCAGCGTGAGTGGGAATCTGTTCATGATTTGGTCGTCGCAGTCCGACGCAGAGCGGTCGATAGCAATTTTGGAGACCCTTTGAACAGGCTAATCAATTGTGTGGTGAGCGTTGATGTGCTGCGCTGAAGCAACTTCCGGCAATTAATAATTTCGTGCTGGGGGGAAGCCTGGTCGATAGCAATAGCTCCTGAAACTGCCGAAAAACATGCGAGGACAATGTCTGCAGACGAATCGCCTGCTCCTGAAGTGGAAGCGCGTAGCATTCTACTATCGCGATAGAGCATGGGGAGCTCAGAGCAATTGTAGTATGAAAGGTGTTGCTGTTCTAGACATGCCGGCAACAGCTACAGATGGAGTAATGCACAATTTTAAGCTTGCGTAAGATCCTGCATCGTGCTTGCGTAACAACATGCTTGAAGAGGCTCCTTCAGAACAGGACAGCAGCGATAGCGCTCCAATCTGGACGTAAGCGTTAGCACGAAAGAATTGTCTTGAGCCCCCAATAAGATTAAAGTTTATTTGGGGGAGACTTGAACTTATTCATGGAAATAGATAGAGGTTCATCGGTATGGCGACAGCTATTTTGAAAAACATCACAAATGGTGGCCAAGCTTGAAGCCTTCGCATGTAAGGCTGTCCTGGTGAAGTGGAAGATTGTCGCTGATGCCAACAGCTGTCAAAAAGCTGTTCGTCACATATATAAAATTGTCTTTGTTCATCCTTGGCGTCATTCTTGACTTTCCTGACAGCAAGTGGGAAAGACGCTAAGTTTCTTTGAAGCACAGCTTAGCGAACGCAAGTAATTTTCGGCTTTTATTGCGATAGCAATTATATGGACACTGCGGCTGGTTTTCGCCGTCGGCGTCGGCGTCCGCGCGTCGGCGTCGGCGTCATTTGCCGCATATGTATATATATAACCGGGCCCGCCGGTCGTTCGTGAGCGTGAAAAGACGCGAGGGGGGGGGGGTCCCTCGAGCGACCTTCGATTTTACGAGCGGGGGCGCGCGCGTTATCTCCTTCTCGGCGGCCGACAGCGGACCGGGGGGGGGGGGCGACGGTCGATTTTACGAGCGCGGGCGCGGGGCGCGCTCTTTATACCCTTCCTCATCTCCCCCTTCTCGGCGGCCGGGCCGGCGTACCCTTCTGCGTGCTGCGCTCTGAACGCGAACAGAATTCTCTTAAAGGGACCCTGAAAAGCGTCTGGTTAGTTTGAAGCTTTGTCAGCGTTTAGACTAGAGCATCATCGAACCATTGGCACCACAAATTTCGCTGCATGCCGTGTACCAAGGCGGCTACGGCCAATTATATCATACCCTCCCTTCTTACCCCTGCCTTGCCTCCTCAACTCATGATACACGCTGGCATCGCTGGCGATCCCGCAGAGCCTGCGTGAGCACACTCGATGATTTGAGCTTCGCCCGGTGATGACCTCTGAGACTGCACGCCGACAGGTTCCGTGCATCTCGAGACCATAGCCCCAGTGCCCGGCAGCACGCACGCCGTCTGGCAACAGAGACATCGCGGAGGGGTTGATATCTGCTCCGACAGGTGCCGCCACCCTACCAGTCAATTTTTCGTGCGCGCACACCGCAGCCAATCAGATCGTGTGCGCAGAGTGCGTGTCATACTGGGGAGGGGCGGTTGAAAACGCGTTGGGCTGAGCCGCAGTGATCTGCAGCGATTCGCAGCTTTATAGCGTTGTAATCAATTACACAGTGTACGCAGAGAGCTTAAATTAGTCTGTAAATGAGCCTTAGGACTTGGTCTACTGGCTCAATGTGTTTGTACAAAATCGTCAAAACCGTTTCAGGGGTCCCTTTAAACAAGCGCCGTTTTCTAGAGTTGCGTGAGATCGGATCCAAAAGAGTTAGCTGCCAGCCTCACTTCGTATAACATTACAATTTTTTGCTATCGCATTCATTGCTTCACCCTTGCGGTGAAACTGTGACTTTTTTCTCATGACTGAACTCTTCTCGTTGACTGTTCCACGCGCAGAACTTCCACGTCCGCTAATGTTGTGACTTATTACAACTACGCCTGACCTAATTACACCCCTAACTCATTCACCGGGAAGTAGCGACCGCTCTATAATTCACTTCACCTTAAGGGGCACGTGTTTCCATCAGCTATGCAAGACTATGGCAAGGGATACTTTTCTGAAATGAACAGGGAATTACAAGCTTTTATTTACTTGTTTTTTCGCAGATTATTGAGGAGCGATCAGTTGAGCAGAACTGAGTAGACCGTAAAATTCGCAACAGGAGCGCAAAGTATCGCACGGATGGCATTATTCAAGATAGGACACAACGTTAACTAATCACTCAGTGTTCATTGCAGGTGACCGCATATTCATACACAAGACACCATGCGAAGAAAGAAAAGAGGGGGGGGGAGGCAGAGAAGAGGCACGCAAGGCAATCGACCCAGTAAATCAAAGAGGCGGTTTACGCGACAAAACTAGCATTTCCTTATCCGATAAAAATATTTAACGGCAAATTATATTGTCGCTACATTTCATCTATGGCACTTCAATAATTGCCCTCGGGAGCTAGTCAGAATTTCTGGCCAGCGAATACGCACGGTTGAACAGGGGCTTGCAATCGCAAGGTGAACAATGCGTGGCGAAGTGGCCTGAGAAGGCGATATTTTAGATGTGAAGCATCTTATGGCGAAGCTCAATCCGGTGGTGGTGGTGGTGGTGGTGGCGTGCGGCGTGACCACCTTACTGCGTATGCGCAACGCCCTTAAAAAAATAAAAATAAAAAAAGCCGGCAGACCCCACGCACTGTGGGAATCGATGTAATGCGAAGCAGCCAGGAATGAGCAAATCATGCTTTACATAATTTGTATGTCATGTTTTACATGTTACGACCGGTCATTTGTGTTCGTCATACGGTCACTTCGCGATATACCAATTTTCCCGGTGTATGTGAAGCTAGCGGACTGGACGCAAGCGCACCATGAGCGTGACATGTAAATGGCACGCTCATGGCACGCAGCTAACGAAACGGCCGCGAGCGCACCATGAGCGTGACATGTAAATGGCGTTGTAGATGACATGCATGCCAAGATTTTCATGTTACCACCATCCAATTATGTTCGTTATATAGTCATGTCACTCAATACCAAATTTGGTGTATATCAAGCTAACGAAACGGCCGCGAGCGCGCCATGAGCGTGGAATGCAAGTCATGTCGCACATGACAAGTCATGATTTCCATATTACCACTTGCCATTTATGTTCGTCATACAGTGATGTCACTCAATACCAAATTTGGTGTATCTCAAGCAAACGAAATGGCCGCGAGCACGCCATGAGCGTGCTCGCGGTATAAGTCCGGTATGTAAGTCCGGTATAAGCCTGCACCGGTGCCCGTGGGACAAGAAACGGCGTGAAGAGTGCGTTGTGGTGCTAAGAACCGGGCAAGCAGCTATCGGCTACCAGTCATGTGTACAACAAGCACTTCCGCGACGACGATTTTCGCTGCTGCGTCGGGGCTGTGATGTTGAGTGGCAGAAAGTGCGCACTGCGACGATTGTCCTCGCGCGCGCTTCCCGCCTGCTAATGGTGCTTATCTACCGCAGTATGGAAAAAGGCGCAGCCTTTTGCATCCCGCAATACCATCTCAGAACGTTCCTGTGCGACCTCTTGATCGCCGGCCCCGTGCTCATCGTCTAAAATATGGGCTGCAGATATACTTCAGCGACTGTTTAGATACGTTGGATTTAAACACTCGTAAGGTTCCTTGTACATTCCCCTAAGATGACCGGAAGGCGAAAGCCACCTTCTCCTTCTTGTCAGTCAATATATTGATTTTCCCCGCCCCGCTCCAAAAGACTTTGTGCACCTAACAAGGTTCTGCACTGCCTCCGTGATCGGTCCACCGATCACGGAGGCTGTGCAAAGCGACCATGTCGTGTGTGAACACGTCATGATGTGACATGACGTTATGTGGCGTCATGGAGACGCCGTGACGTCTTCACAAATTTGGGCAATATGACGTCACGATGACGTAATCACGTGACGGTGATTTTTTTTTTGCATTATTCGTGCCGGCGCCGACGAGGCGGGATGCCGACGGTCAATCTTCCCTTTTGATGAGGCATCGAAGGTTTTCGCCTTCATAACCCATAGGCGACGTTTGCTGGTGGATGTCCATATATCGAGCGAGTCAAATGCTGCGGCTGATGTGTGCTGCATTTATGTTGGCAATAACATTCTTTCAGTCAGTCGTTCATTCTCATGACGCAAGCGCTACGTGCTAAAAAGCCCAAATTTACTTGTGCCACTCTCAAACTCAAGTTGGGCCTATCCAAACCCATGCATTTTTTGGAGCCTTATTTATTTATGTGGAAAAGATGCCGCGCTGTTGGCGTTACACTCGACATACTTCCCTAATCGCAGGGCAACTCGCCAAATAATGCTGGGCATTAAAATTTGCATTTCACTCTTTACGTGTTGTTGTTACCTTGTTCTTTAGCAGCTGCAGGTTGCTGCAATAACTTCCCTTTCTTTCACCACTATCTCAAGTTCAAAGGTAGGTCCTTGTTCACATCGACGTTTGCAGAACAAGTGCGGCGAACGTTACTGTATTTTCATTCGTTTCCTTGGCGTTGTATACTACTACATGGCCTCGTAGACCACTTCTCCTTCCATCAGCAATCTCGAAGTGTTGAAGCTTTGGTCTATGAATTTGTTGATGGCAGAGAGCGGCAAGTTCAATGGAATGCAATGGAAACGAAAGTTAAGCAACATATTAAAAAGGGCATCGCATTTTCTCACCCTTTGTGTGACCAGCCTCAAACGAAACGAACACACTGAAACAACAGGAGGAGCGGCAATTGCTCGCTTAGAAGACCGATCTATATGCAGTGCGAGGCAACATGTCAAATGACATTGAAATATACATTAATCTTGACTGAAAAAAAACGAAAAAACGTCGGGACGGGACATCATAAGTTGCCATAGGCGCGGAAGTCGTAGTTGTAACAAAAAAAATTACACCATCTCCCGCTAAAGGGAACCATGTGTAGATGTGAAGCAGCGGGCGCTAACGCTTACACTGGCGGCGGCGTTGACGCTGGCGCTCATCGGAGCGTTGGGCAGGAGAGAAAACTGGGGAGGCGCGAAGCACGCAGTGATGGAGCGGTGTTTCCTACTGGAACATGCCAATCGCTGCTAATGGGCAATGAGAGACAGAAGACTCCGACTGGACACAGAGACCCGCAGTCCGCTTTTAGTTAACGCGCACGCTGCGAAAATTTTTATTGTTCAACAACGCACAGGAGAAATCTCCCCACCGGCACCAGCATGGAGGTCAAGATCCATTGCCATATTTACGGGGTGGCCAGTGAACGGTTGTGCAGCGCGAGCAGTCGGTTTTGTCAACCAAGGAACTCGCTAGCAGACGCTGCCTGCGACGGCCTCGCGAGGCGAAAGAGGGGGGCGGGGGAGCGTAGGAGAAGAGAGAGAGGGGAACGCGCATGCGCAGTGGGGAGTGTGGGCGCCGCGGGCAGGGATGCCTAGAGGGGAGAGCGTAGGAGAGAGGGGGGACGCGCATGCGCAGTGGGGGAGGTGGGACGCCGTGGGCAGGGGATGCCCTAGAGGAGAGAGGGGGAGCGTTGAAGGAGAGAGGGGAGGGAAGGCGCATGCGCAGTGAGGGTGTGTGGTTGCCGCGGGGGAGGGATGCCTAGAGGAGAGAGAGAGGGGGGAGAGGAGGTTTTTATTTTTTTGAAAGGGTTTGCGCATGCGCAGTAAGGGTGGTCACGCAGCACACCACCACCGGATTAAGCTTCGCCATAAGATGCTTCACATCTAAAAAATGGAATAGCGACCGCGCAACAATAGTTTTTTATGTACTCACAAATTCTCATATTTTGCTGCCTAAAGTTCACGGCACGGCGCCAAAACACGCTCGTAGCGAAAGCGAAACCATGAGTACGAACATACACATGCAGACGCTCATACATGCAAAAGCTCCGTCGGTCGCCGCGAACCCGTGCGGTCACTGGCTTGAGGCTTCTTTGTGTTATGCTCCATTTAGGTGTACGGGCGTCTATTCTAACAAAATGTTTCACATAGTTTGTACTCAACGACTGACTACATTTCACGCCAGAAGCCGGTTCAGGGGGTCTCATCGCGGTGACCGCGTGAAGCGGGCGCTTCGTTTTCTGCTGAGAGACAGCGACTGTAAACTATGTTGTGCTTTGTTTTCGTCGAAAATTATTATTTTAACACTACAGAACATATTTCGTTTTGAAAGTACGCCCAGAAATGTCCTGGAGCGCTTCCGCGACGTGTTTTGTAGAGCGCCGACAGCAAATCTTATGGGGAGCGGGCGGCGGTATCCTGCCTAGCACGCAATCGAGGCGCGCCCGATAGAGGGCGACTCCGTAACTCCTCGAGGCCAATATGTTTTATTTCCGATTAAAGAAGCTTAGTTCAAAGTCAGCGCTTGTACTTGTCTGTTCTCCCTGTGTGCGTCGTCTCGTTTTTCGCGCTGCTAAACTTCCATGGATTATGTGCACTTGTTGATGTCTTGGTTGACGAGGATGAAGAATTATGGCTGAGTCCTTTTTAATACGTTGCAAGCACCCGTCCCCACGAGAGGAAAAAAACGCCCTGGCGAGGAAGATTTTGTATTACCGCGCAACTGTCCACTAAAAGGGTGTGTTTGTACACTGCCCCGGATCACGTGCACGTGCATAGAAATTACAGTTGCTGGGGCCACTGTCAGTTTTATATGAATATATAAATTTGCCACACTCCCGTCGCACTTGATGTGCTTTGGCGAATGCTATGACGCACCCGGCGGAGCCCCACAGTTCGCGCGCATGGTATTAGAGATATTATTATTCCAGTTTCAGAGTCCCGGTACAGTGGAACGGTAAACGAAGCGGACGCACAAAGCGTTTGCTTTATATAATTCACCCGCGCTCACCACTGCTACTACTCAGCGCCAGCGTCATGGCTACGATGACCATCGCAAAAACTGCCTGAAATCTTGTGTTGAAATTTCGCGGATAGTCGTTTTCGAGATGCGACAGAAGCGGCAGAACAGACTGTCGAAGCAGCGAAATCGTACACGACAGACATACCATATTTATGAGGGGAGGGGGCAGGGGGGTGTCGCGCATAGTACTCGTAAATCAGAGGGAATCATCTCTGGCGGCCGATGTAGGCAATACTTAAATGATAAGTGCGGGCCCCAGTCCTTTGGTCAGTAAAGGGTACACTTGATCTATACGAGCAGAGGCCGCAGAAGCAGATTATCTGTTAAATTTGCCTTTGTACAGGTTATTAGTCCATAGAGCGTGAATTGTGCCGTGTTTAACTCTGTGGCTATGTCCGAGCTATATTTCTGGTGTCTCTCTGCTAGATCGTTTGACGTTCACTGCAACAATCAAAAGGCTGTAACATCAGTGATTTTATAGTGTACTATGAAAAACTAAAAAAAAAGGTGTGTTTAGTATGCGAGTGTAATTGTTAGAAAAATCTTTCAAGGAGAACACACTTTGGAAATAACATATTTCAAAACATCAGTAAGCGGTGGGACAAAAGGCGCTTGGTATGTTGCGCGTGGCCCGGAACGCTAGCGCTTACTAATGACTCGATACTTATTTGCTCCAATCCTATCGTTGAACCGGCGTCACGCGGAATAGTCAAACACGCTACACTTTGAAACACACGTCGCATCACCGCGTGGGGAAGGAAGGTTCCTATGTGTTGTCGTAGACTCCGGAAAATCGAGGGAGGCGATATGCTTAAATACTCTTGGCACCTCGAAAACGCTTCTACAGTCACCTGCGTACAAAAGTCAGCACCCCTAGAACTTTCTGTAATTTTTTCACAGTTTCTCAGCGGTTTACAGCGAGAGCTGTTGTGAGATCACAACAAGGGTGCCGTAGTTGTCAGCTGCCGCCGCCGCCGGGGTCTGTAACTGCTATTGCACGAAATAAAAAAAAAAAACGAAAAAAAATATCCAGGATAGAACCGGGTTCGAACCTGGGTCCGCTTTATGCCAGCCCAGCATTCTACCACTGATCCGTGCCTGTGCTCGAAATTCCAGAGCACAAAAACCCTACACAAGCGGAATGTCGGGAAGGAACCGCGTTAACATGCGCAATATAACGTGGTAAAAGAGTAAAATAACAACCAGGTGTCACAGAATGTGAATTTTGTAACCAGGCTTCACACAATATGAATTTCATTACGAGTGGGTCGTTCGAATCAATTAATGTAGTAGTGGGTACCTTGCAAGCGTAGTTAGTAGCCCCAAGAGAGTTTGCAACGGGTTTTAGAAGTGGCGCTCTTCAAGCTTTCGCTGTGACTGTGCTGCGCATTCCGCGCAGGACTGGCGGTTTTTCCTTGGCACAATAGCCTAATCTTCTCGCTAGCTTTCACGCACTCACAATGTACCGTACAAGGAGCTTTCCTTCTTTCTTCCTTTCTTTTCCCAGCATAGTTCCGTAAGAAGTCTACACTGAGCATTTATTTATTTGTTTAGTTTTTTTTTATTTATTTATTTACATATAGTGCAGTCCCTTTATGGGATTTTTGGCAGGTTCCGGATTGAACTTTGTGATATGACGAGCAGGGTAAAATAAAAACTACATGGAGGTACTGGTACAAATACAATTCAGATATCATGAAATAAGAATACACTTCAAGTACAACTGAAAGAACGCATCAAGTGCAAGTGCAACCGTTGACAAAACGAAAAGAAAAATGCATTAGCTACACATTATGCGACATAAAGAAATTCAGGGAGGCTGCTATACACAATCGTTGAACAGCTGATTGCATTTTCTTGCGACCCTGGGAAAAATTAGTATTTAAATCAATTATTGCGGCTGGTGAAGGGGGTAATTATTACTGCATGCCGTTGTCTTGTAACATAACCTTTTGAAAACGAAATGAGCTCGCAAATATCTGCGCTGTAAGGTCCCTTGATTAGCTGAAACAAAAATTTTAGTCTGAGGATACGATTCCTTTGGGTCAAGGTTGGAAGATCCAACCACACATTGGTGCGTGGTTGAAGACACGTGTGCTTAAAATAATGGGTTAAGCGCGGCGACTACACTTAGACAAACACTGAAGTTTCAAGAAATAATTCATCCGTGTTTTGCCGGTTTTGTAGTGTTTAGGGACGCCACATTCGACGAATGATAGAACTGACGTAAAACAGCTTGATATTTTTTTCGCCGATGGCACCACCACGAAAATGAAAAACACGAGCGAAATATGTTATTTATTGAAAATATTTTGCTTTAAGCACTTTTTTCGTAAATTTAGCGAGTACCAGTAATTACAAGGCACTATGTACCTCTACTAATGTACAATACTAGTTAAGAAATGGTGCATAAAAAAATGAAAATGTAAATTTTCGTGGACCTGGTCATCAGAAAAATTAGCTATACACACTGCTATCCTCGGAATTCTCTAATCAATGTAACACCATTTTTTCTAGGTAGAATACTGGAGAACGGTTTACTGCTTAATTATGGTAGATTTCAAATATTCAGCTGGGATATTTTTGTCCTTTCTTCGGTAATGTGTAACTAAGTTGAGCTATGAATTGCCGAAAGGATGTAATAATAATTCTCCAATTGTTCACCACAACACAACACAACTGTTTGCAGACATACATATCATCCTGCCCTGGAAACCCATTAAATATTGCTACTTTACTATGAAAAGAAAAAGAAAGTTATCGACTAATAAAGTGTCATTGTATTTCTCTTTTTTTATTGGAGCCTTCAATAATTTCTAATTGATTAACACCCAATATATCTTCATATAAAGCTTGCATATAGCTTCATTAAGACGCGCAGTAAGTTTCATTTCGTTAGGTTGAACTGTTTCGCTGTACTGGCAGTGCAACCTAGGCTTCTGCAGCAAAAACGTTGTTTTTTGCTCCGCTGTTTTTATTGCCGTGAGGTAATGCTTTGCACTAGGCGATAATATTGACTATCATTGGAAAGCGCAGAGAGAGCGAGAGGTAATTTATTGGAAGGCTTGAGAGGTCGGCCTGAGCTAGGGCGCTCTGGCCTGCCACCGGGGATATGGCTATCATTGGATAGCAGTTGCTGACTTCGTTCGGTCGCACATTGCCGATAAAATTGCAGCCTCACATAGCGTTGCCACACCGATGCGTGTCAACGTTGAAGCAAGCGCATTCCGTTGAGACACGTATGAAGGGCAGTCGCACAACAGATGTGTAAAATTCTCCTACGCAGCAGTGCTCGCAGTCCGGGCAGTCCACACGGCCGATAAGGTGCGCGTAGCGTCTAGTGAAGGCGACGCCCAGTCGAATGGAAAGCGCAGAGGTAATGCTTTGCACTAGGCGATAATATTGGCTATCATTGGAAAGCGCAGAAAATAAGCATTCTAATCCAACGTTCGACGAAACAGCGTCTCGCGAGGCATACATTTTTTGCAAATAATGGAACACTCGGCACAATTGGAACTAAAAAATTTACGACGTTTCAGAGATTCCTACAGATCTCTTGTACACATACAAGCGAATGAAGTTGGGTCGTGCCTTTATATGCGTAGTATATAGCGCAATGATATGGTGTAAGTATTACGTAGATTTACACGTGTGCGATTAGTACAAGTCGACGATTTATAGATCGTCCACTTGATTAATGATGATTCCAAAAGAAGGTGGGATGACAGTGATTTTTCCGTGTCGATGTCGGTCACTGAATTCCAGTCAGTGTTGTGGCCTGTGTTAAAATAATGTTCAGCTAGTGCGTTGGCGGCAGTATCTCCCTTATCTATATCATTTTGGCGCTGCTTGATACGTCGTTTGAAGTTGCCTGTTTCTCCTATATAGACGTCAGACTCTGCCCGAGGCGGCGCGCTGCGAAAAACGCCGCCGTCAGCGCTCTCATCGACGCCCTGGCCATAACTGGGTAGTGCAAAGAGAGCCGTCCGCAAGCGAATGTGCATAGACCACTATAGAAACCCCTCTTTCGCTCGTGTTGACGGCTGTTTCCTAAAAATCATGGACCTGGAAAGCTTCTTCCGTCAATCCACCCTAGCTTCAGAAAAGTAGAAAGCTCATCAAAGTGAACTGCGGCTACAGTGCAAAAGATGTTTCAGTTATTTTGGCGTGCTGCAACTCGCAAGCGCAAGCGAGCATCGCATGACATCATCGAGTTCGAGGCACCTCCGACGCGCGTTCTGTAACGCCTAATTGCGTTAAATTTCCTGGGCATATACATAATGTCAAAGCGATGAAGTACGTACACGAGCAATGTTTCTTACGATCAGTGGTACAAAGCTCGCTTTATCAGGCACGAATGGTCGCGGCGATTTTCGTCTTTTCAGTTGCATTCTCCATCCATCTCTCGCTTCCAGGGCGTCGAACTGTTTTATTACGCATCCTGGAATGTACTGTTCACGGTTGTCTTCCGTTTGTATATACTGCAAATGGGGTGCGTGCGTGTCCACTTTCTCGGTGTACAACGAATAGCAAAACTGTGGCCTCCGAGATAGCTCCGGCAATCGCGGAGACCACGGGCAAGAAAAAACCTGACGGTGGTCACGACGAACATTTTGCGATTTACTTGTATGACGCACGTGTTAGCATTTGCTAGTTAAAGCCGGAACTTTAAACCTTCAATGCGTACGTGTGCGATGCTGTGTGATGACGACCAGTTCAGATTATGGGGGGTCGCGGAGTGCGCGATGTTTATCGCGCACTTCACCAGTCTTCATTTAACTGCTGCACGGCGCACACCGCGGTCTGAGGCTCTGCTGAGCTTCATAGTCAAGGTTACCACGGTTCTACGTCAAGGCTACTCAAAACACTAATATGAGACCCACATTATCACACTTTCCCATGCAACCGGCTGTGGAGAACGCGAGTAATTCGCTTACCCAACACGTTCGCAACGGCCCGTATCCAGAGCTCTCGCCGTTCTGCTTCGTGCAACTACGGAAATCGGTAAAACTGAAGTTTTTACGTCCGTGGCAATTGAAAACGCAACAGTAGCATCGACTGAAGCCTTTTCTGGCCTTTTTTTCGTAGCGCGAAAAAAGGCCAGAAAGATTTCTTCTTGGCGACTTGGGCTGGGTTCACGGCTTGACGGGGGCGTTCGGTGCATGAAAGGAGCAGCACCTCCACCAGATGTCACGTGGTCGTGACGTTAACCCTAAGCAGCAGTCGGTATGTTCAAGATGAAACTGTTTATTAGGCCGAACTTGTGGCCGGTAAACTGAAAGTCAGATTACAGCAATACACGCTGGCACTGATAGCGGCGAACCGAGCGTCGGCCGTCGATCAGCTGACAAGCGGTGAAGCGCGTCGGAATTTATACGCGTGCATAGAATATTCCAGTCTTATCACTGGTTGTCGTGCAAGCTCTGGAATAAGCTCGAGTGTTCGCGTCTTGCGCGCAATCTTAACAAAACGATCTACAATGATCGCGAAGCTTCTAGAACAATGAGGCGCGGTTTGTGCTGAGCATTGCTGACAGCCTTTGAGGGCGAAAACCGAATAGAGCGAAGTGAAAATAAAAAACGCGCGTGGCAATATAAACGAAGTTCGTAAATCTGTTCAGGCGACGGAAATCGACAAACAAACGCAGTGTTCTAACCTTTTTCTTCACCAACACCTCTGGCGATGCCCACGGAACCTTTGACCGCTGCTGAATGATGTCGTACCGCACCATTTCGTTGACTTGTCACTTTGTAGCTTCTCGTTCTAGCGTCGATACTTGGTAGGGAGCTTGGCGAAATGGACGAGCACTTTCTTCCGTTCCCTAAAACTGATATTTGTCGAACCACCGATAGCGACGAAAGGCAGTTGTGTTGATTCGGAGAAGTTGGGGCTGTTTACTTTTTTGCAAGCGGGAAGTCTCGAAATGACGAACAATGCTGGTATAGTTCTAGGACTCGCCGTTGCAGCCGCGTCAGGATCCAAGAATCTATGTTGTCGTCATTCCTTTTTGAGGTGTTTCCATTCGTGGAAAAAGTTGATCAGCATCGCGCTATTTTTCCTTCATACAATCGAGCGGTTTCTTTTGCGACGCAAAACACGCGGTCAATGAACAGATGTCTGTTCCTCTTAACAACACCTTCTATATTTGCGTCGCATTTTCGATAGAGGCGAAATGTTAGAGACCCGGTAATGTGTGATGTCTTTTCGCGTTAAAGTTAAATCACCAGATGGTCAAAATTTTCGGAGCTTTCCACTACGGCGTCTCTCTATAATCACATCGTGGTTTTGGGACGTAAAACCCCATATATTATTATTGTTATTATGCTGTATTTGCGAGTGTTTTCGTGTGATGGTTGTTATGACGCTGGTGCGATGTGGAGTAGTTACTTTGCCTTCAAGCACAATCAAGGAATGGGTTCCTGGAACGGGTGTGTCGGTAAAGCTTGTTTTGAGGAATGCATTATCGACTCGGTTCTCAGGTCCATAACTGTACCGTGCAATCTGCGGCTTAAGAAGCCCGCGCCCAAAAAATGACACCTTTCGAGCGCTGCTGTAGGATTATGAAAGGCGCGGCACAAGTACTGTTATTTCTCGTGACCGCCGCTGTGCAGATTCAAGCTGGCGTTATTAGGTGACCGCCAGCTATCCGGATTTTCGCGCCTTCCCAGGAGGTCTTAACTTTGTTTAACTTTGTGGCGAATGGCACGCTGGTGACAGAGAAGCTGTCTCCAGCGTCAATCATAGTGACGACGTAGTGGCCATTTACAAGCACGTTTATGTCGGTACTTTGTAGTGTGTTGCGGTCCAGGCGCGGCATTTTATCACGGCTGCCTTAGCTTGTTTGGCTGCTGATACGTAGCGTCGTGTCTAATCCTCCGGCGGCGAACTTTGCTATTTGGGCCTCCGTTTGAATGCCCGTGCGCTTTTAGGAATTTGTCGCAGCGTCGTCATCGTTGACGGAGGCTCGTCACTACTGTGACAAAGAAAAAATTGCACCACCAACTATTTCCGCTGTTAAAATAAAAAAAAGTTCATTTTTAGTGACCCATGACAACCTACCACTACAAAACCGCACAAGAACACATGTCACGCACATTCCAACACACTGTTTTGTCGCGTTGTCGCGCTAAAGGTTATGAAGAAGCACCAACTGGCCGGTCGAATCATTAGGGTATTATGTCACATTTTTTGAGCGTATCTAAAGAGTCTAGATGTCAAAGTAGGGTGCAAAAAATGGCCAGTCTTGTGTCATTAGCAGCCGACGAGATAATCTAAGCCACAGCGAAAATCGTCGCACATATCCTTCTTCATTGCACTATCAAGATGTTTAAAAGAGACCAACCAGTTTCATTTCTACTGCTCTCAAGTATTCTGTTCTTCAGTCTTTCTTAACACAACGTGTAGGCATACTGTATTCGTGATGTTATTTCTACCGATGGAAATCAATGAGATTTGAAGTATTTGGCAAAGTCATTCACACATTTAGAAATGAACTTCGAAAAAAAATAGTTACACAAAACCAGTGTCCTTAAATTTCATAAGCACCACTTCTTTTTATTTATGTATATGCTCGCAGATAGAACATTCGTTCTTTTATGTAACTCCACACAAACTCTTTAGATAATTATTACTTACGTAGTAACACTGCGTAAGATCTGTGCGTCCTTGCGAAGATAGAATATCTGGAAAATTGTCTCAAAAGAGGCGGATTCATAGAGTTTCAAGTAGGAGGCGATGAATATTTCAAACTTTCGAAAGGAATGGCAGAGTTAGCACAATGGATCAACAATATTAGTCTCCTGAGTGGGGAAGCTCATGCTAATAACGTTCAACAGGAGCATGTTCACAAATTTGCGGATACAATGTGGAAGAACAGGCGTCTTTGATGTCGTGCGAAGCGAAAATGTGAGGAATAAACGACCCTTTATAGAGCCTGGTAAATTTTGCTCGGGGAAAGAGGAGATACAAAACATTAAGGAAACGCTGCAATACCCGGGTTCTAGTGAATAATTTTATTGTTGACGCCAGGGAATAACAAATCGCTGATTTCTGAAAATACCAAAACCTGTACTATTGCTGCGTATCACCTTTCAGAAAATACAACCTGGAGGCTTGGCTCTCATTAAACACTTTAAGGAAAGAGCATATCGTCTTCAGCAAGCGCAATATAGCACGAATGATGTTAACTCACCTGAAATATTGCATCCCCATAGTAATAGAAATGTTAGATTCATGCTACTATCAGATGAGAGGCGGTTACCGCGAAGTTGTGGGCCTAGTTCGTGAAATGCACGACTTTTAAACGCCGGCGAGATTGTGCCTGTCGAAGTTGACTGTGAAAAGCGTCCAAGAAGAGCGTGTAGGCTGGCTGTGAGTGAATGCTGAGCATTGGAGATACTTCTATTAAAGCCTCCCAAACGTTCCTGATACACCGGAAGTGACATTCTTGCTGCACCTTTTCCAAGTCATCGTCTGTTGATAGCTTTGTATTTTCTAGCTGCAAGACGTCACTGCTTGTCTCTACGCTGTCCATTTTCAAAACTGACGTGGCTCGCGTCTGGTATCAACGACGCAACGCAATGCCTTCCCACCGTCGTCAGCTACTCAATCTCTCTGAGGATGTACCCTATTGTGTTTGAAATAACTCGGAAGAGGAGCATTCTGGCAAGGGGTTAATCTCCATGTGTTAATTGATATACATTGCGACAGAATACATTGTCTTCATATCAGATTTCTGGCTGTCAGGAACAAAACTTTTCTGTATGTCAACAAGGCGACGTCTATTCTTATGAAAAAAACTGTACAAATACTTTTGATGCTCAATGAATGTCCTATAGCTCACGCCATGGGGGTCAATGGCAATGTACTTAGACAGTCTTCTCTACACCAGCCGAAGATGATCAATGACCATGCGACCTGAATCGTGGCAACCCAACTTCTGCTAAAACACCCATTTATCTAGGCTCTATCGCAATTCAAGTATCACTCATTGAAAAGACATATTGATTATTGGCCATTGAAAATAGTTCCAAGGACATTGAAAAGATTCTAAGATATGGTGAAGGCCTACTAGAAGTCGCTGAAAATTTACAAACATTTTATAGCATGTAGTCGAGAGCATCTTCAAGGGTGGCGACACGCTGCCATCTAACATAGACGCGTTTAGGAATAGCACATATAATAAAGTGTCGCACGCACTCAGGCAGATTTACAGCGGTGAAAGAGCACTGCTCCAAGTTCAAATGGGTCATCAAAATAAAATCAAGCTGCCCAGTTGTAATTATTACTGCTTCAATTGGCACCGGGCATGCCGGTTCCTAAATATTTCGGTGCAATATTCAGCCTATATTTCATAACATCCGTTTGAAATCTTAGAATTCTTGCTACCGTAAAGCGACAATGTGTCACCGCCGGCCGCCAGACGAACTAGCGAGGTGACATCATCATAATACACTTTAAATTCCAAACGTATCGTTAAGCTTCGTTTGCAGTAAAATAATGAATGTATATGAAAGCTAGGAAGTAATAAAATATTACAGCAATTTCTCAGCTCACAATAGTGCTCAAAGTCCAAAAGCCGACTGCGTTGTAACGCCTGGCGGAGGAATATCAGAGGTGTCTCAACGGCGCACCAGCTTCTAGCAGTCTGTAACAGATCACGCGCCCGTCTGGGCTTTTATTTCGGACAGTATACGGTGATACAGAAAGAGGAAGATGAGCTTACTCGAGAAGTGATAGAAGCATACGAAATCAATCCTGCCGCAAAAATGCGTGAGCGTTCCTTCAATGACGCTCTCAACAAAGAATGTTGAATTTTGGATACTGATATATACAATAGCCAGAGTCCAAAAATGATGAGTGTCACATAGTTTATTTTGTTGGTGCTTAGCTTGAGAGCGTTGTCATCGCTTTGTAAAGCGTACTGTAGCGATGCATTGGAACCTAGAAATGGGTTGCAGTTTTGAGAGCTTTCTAGTGGGTCATCTGAAGAAAGGACGCCGCTCGCGCTGAGAGTTCGTGCCTGGCCGTGACTGTCGCCATTACGCAGTATCTCTGAGTACCGGCAAATAAACGCCTTAACAAATTGGTGGAGAGTGCTGTGCTCCCATTCGATGCCTGTGGGAGCTTCGGTCTCGTACCTTACCATCTACCATGCCCCAAGACGCTTCTCAGGGAAACGCCTCCCCCCATGCCGCCCCCCTTGTCCCGGTGTCCCACGCATCCGCGATCCACCCATCTTCACTGGCGCCGATGGCACTGACGTGGAGGACTGGCTCGCACTTTACGAGCGCGTGAGGCGTCCCCAACAAATGGGACGACGACGGCAAGTTGACCAACTTGGTGTTCTACCTTGCGGGAGTAGCAGTTTTGTGGTATAACAACCACGCGTCCGATTTTGGGACTTGGTCCGATTTCAAGACCGCCGTCATCAACGTTTTTTGGCCGCCCTGCCATTCGTAAGCTTCTCCTTAATATGTTTCTCCTGAAACATAAAGCATGAGTTGTTGTACAGCGTTGTGTCTAGTGTTTTCTACAATTGTCCCCGTCTGTGTGCGCTGTAACGTTCTCAAGTAGGTCAGGCAAGTCTCTTCTAAAATTAGCATACCCTTCTTCAAAGTTTCCGAATGGAGCTGTCTCACAACTCCGATAATGAAGAGGCAGTCACCGATCAGAATTCATGTCCTGATGCATCCTCCCCACAAAACGCACCACGAAAGCACGGACAACTTCAAGGGTAGATCGTTTTTACGCGCCAGCGAACGCGGGTTGTTGTCCAGGACCTAGTCCGAACCAAGTGTTGATAACACAAACAAAATATATTCTCAGTTAAGACAGTACAAATATCCCACAAACATGCACACCTAGCTGGTTCAATCACAAGACTACTCACAAGGGTTTAACAAACATTGGGGAACAATTAATCACATGCGCTCTAGTCCATACACTAGAGAATATTCCAGAAAAATTGAAGTTCTTTCATATTCACCGGCTTGACGAGTCCCTCCGCGTAGACTGTAGTGCTCACGAGTCGTTCCACATAGCACACATTGATCACATGTTTCCTTGACGTCACTCTCTTCAAAAATTTCACTCCTCCCACTGATTCATCTCTCGACAGTTCGAAGAGCGACTAATGACACTACATCACAAAAGAACACGTATTTTCTGTCCGACCAAAGCACTCCCTCACTTGTACAACGTAAGTTCTAGATTAACTGACTAAATCACTGAACGACCGTCGCAACGTCCTTATATCGGGTCGCGCTCGGGCTCGCGAAGCTTCGACATGATTCATCTGCTCACAGCTTAGTAGAACCTCGAGAAAAGGACGAACTGTTTCTCGTACGTTCATCGTTGGCGGTGGACGCTCCGCGTTCAGTTCTAGAATTCCCCCCGATCTTGCATGGCAGCTAGGTTGCCTTGGCGGCTTCTCCTGCGGAGGTGGTGAGGTATGCGCGCTTTGGAGAAGCGACCATTTTGGCGTCTTGAATCGCGGCGCATGCCCAATTGGCGCCGTGTTTTGACGGCACTTTCAGAGTGGTTCAAGGGCTCGATAGTAACACTGCCGCACACTTTAATATTACTATGAAATAATATTCAAACAACACACAAGACAAAGAAGTCTAACAGATATGAGTTTAACAATTCCGGCCATCACTCATATCGCGTGACCATTTACAGTAGAACTGGCAATGCAATTCACAGCGCAATTTTATCTCAGAATCCGTAAAAGATAAACCCAGGTACATAAATACAACACTCAATTACGCAATTTATACCAAAACAATCCGAACAAACCGATATATGACACGACACCAGGCAAGCGACGATGCGCTCACACAGGCTCGTTTTTCAGACAACCGTTACATGGGCCATTTGCACCGGACTTCTCGGTTCCTGCCAGCTAATGTCTGATGTTCCTTGGCCTCCGTGGTCTGCCTTTGATGATACCTTGCCGCTGCATATATTCCATGCTGGCTCTGCAATCTGGCAAGCTACGTCAACGATGACCGAGGAAATGAACACGGCATGTGAACGCGGATCCCCACCATTTGGGCATGACACCGCGCAAGCCAGGTTGCGCTCACACACGCTTGTTTTTCCGGTTAGTTACACGAAATCTGTAACAGGTGTTAGAAGCAACAATTACTGTATGTTCCCGGTGTCTTTCCCACCAGAGCTTTTTTTTATGCATAGAAATCGGTATTAGGTCTGATGAAATGCTTGTGGTTATCGCTGTCTGAAATACTTTTGATGCTTTCGGCTGACGTTGAGGCTAATCCCGGTCCCATATCAAAGGCTGAAGCTGAGGCTTTCGTCCTAGTCTCGGAAAGATTGAAGAAACTGTATGAGAAGATTGAGAAACTGTATTGAAGAAACTGCATCTATACTTGAAACAACCTGAAAACTGGAAGAAGATGGAGATACTCTGTTAAGGGAGCTAACCGTTCCAGGGAGAGAGAGCGGCAGCCGCAGACAACGCTATTAGGCACTTGACGGAAATGGTGATGGCGCATGAGAGCGTGTCGCTGAGTTGTGCAACACGGTCATGGACCGCGTGAGCAGTCTGGCCGTGGATCCACAGAGGGTAAGCGAGCCACAGCTCCAACCTCGAGTCGAGCTACCTACGTTTACGGGCTACGACGACCCGAAATCAGTGGCTGACTTCCTAGATGAAGTAGATAGCTATGCCAGAGCTACTGGCGCCTCGGGAAGCGTACGTGATGGCTCGAATCCTGCCGTTCGCTTTACGGGATGCCGCAGGACGGTGGTGGAGGCTACAGTCGCCTTTCATCACTTGGGCAGAATTTGAAAAGCGCTTCCGAGAGGAATTTCTCCTCCTGGGTACGAGCTGCGAGTCCAGCGTGAGCTCGAACTGAGAACCCAGCATCCGGATGAAAGTTTGCTCGAGTACGTCCGGACGATGCAGGAACTGCATCGCCGAGCAGCACCGATCGACTGCCTCGGAAAGGGACAAAGTAGCTAGGGTCATTCGACAAAGTCATCCCAGATTCAGGCCATTTATTTGCGGGCGCACATTCGAAACCCTTGAGCATCTCGGTGTGTAGCGACACCACGGACCCGAGCTAACGGGGGGTTTCGACCCCTCCCACGCCTCGCCGTACGTGGCTTAGCCGTGTCCGGGGAAAAGGGTTCCTGGCTGTTGAGCCGACGCCGGGTGATTGGACCGTCAAGGCCCCTGGCAGGGGAGGCAACACACCCCTTTGGCCCGTGCTTCACGCAGGCGGCACCCCCGGGCTGACCCACCTTGGGGGAGATCGGCAGTCACCTCTTCCTATCTCTCTCTCTCCCTACATCTTCGCCTTTCTCTCATACTATGAATCTATCCTGTCTCCTTCTTCCTTCTGTTTAAGTTATTTTTCCAGGTGGCAAGGGTTAACCATGCGTGACCAGTCTCCCTTGGCTGGTCATGTATGGTTATAGTAGTTATGTATGGCTAGTGCTTATAATACACTCCCTGGTTGGGCTCCAAGGTGGGCGGCCAGCATGACTACCGAACGCTACACTTTTTGTATGGATAAAATCTCCACCACCTCCAAAACTGATCGACACCTGAAGAGGGGGTCGCACCGAAGTAACAAAAGGAATTCACATCGAAATGCAACAACTTCACCAAATGTTTTGTGATCACTTCTAAAAGTGCTTCGGCCCTGAACTGGACCAAAACAGAAAAAAGTAAGTTGAACATTCTCATGCGTAAGAGCATTAAAAGGTACTACGGTTACCAGTAACCACTTGCTCTGATAGATTAAGCCAACTCGGTATGCACAACGACATTGATGAAGTGATCGAAGCGCAGGTCACCGCCCAGGTGGTCAGGCTCTCGTCAACGAGGGCAGGAAGACGCATCCTAGACGAGGCTGGCATGGCTCCCAGAATGCTTATTGAACGGGAAATTACCTTATCCAGGGAGGTCCGGGAAACCTTTGTGGTAAGCCCACTCCCTCGTAATATGCACCCGGAATACAATGCAGCGAGGCGAAAAGCCCGAGCAAGAGCAATTTTACAGAAAGTCGGCGAAAATCGAGATTCGACTGTCTTTTTCAACGCAGCTCAGTACGGCAGGTCTAGCACTTTCGCGCTGGCAGTCATTGACGGTAACGGGGAATTACGCTCCTCTGCCTCAGTCAGGTTAGCTACAAGCGCTGTTGCGGAACAGGTCGCCATAACCCTGGCCATGACCGACCCCTCGCGCACCAGCGTTTTCACTGACTCCCGAGCGGCCATCAAAGCCTTTGAATCAGGCAACCTAGAGCGAGAAGCTGCCCTCCATTCTGGAAAAAAGAAAAAACCCTGGCACTCACTACATCTCTTGGTTTCCCGCCCATATGGGTGCGGACGTTCATCAGACCATACCTAACCTCAATGCGCTTGCCCATGACCGTGCGCGAGATCCTCACGCGCCGCGGCGGTATGGAGGCCTTATGGGGACAGGATGAAATCCAGATTAATGATCCGCTCCTTACTTTTAATGAAATCACCTCACATTATCGGCTTAGTCGAAGGGCCTATCCTCTTCCTCACCCGAAGCTAGAAAGGTATCAGTCTGTTACACTTCGAATGCTCCAGACGGGCTCGTTACCCTCGCGGGGCTTCCTCAGTCGTATCTCTACAGAGATTGATTCAAGCTGTCCGGACTGCAATGAAACTTATTGTTCCTTAGCACACATGCTTTGGCAATGCCCCGCGTTACCTAACAGCCCTCTACCCAGCGAAGCTGACTGGGAAGAGGCACTCCGGAGCCCATCGCTCCACACATAAATCCAGGCAATCCAGAGGGCCCAAAAAAGGGCGTAACATCATGGTGTCCCAGCCCCGACTTGGACGCGGCCAGCGGTTTCCGCGAGTCCCCATTCGGGGTTCCCACGAAAGCTGCTCAGGATCACATAAAATTCTTTGTCTGTCTGTCTGTCTAAAAGTACAACACCCATTCAGGACATATCGCCTTTCCCTATCGCCAAAGCCATCAAAGCATGCATTAACGGAGACTACGACGCCAAGAAAATGAGTTCTGGTGACCTTTTGATTGAAGTCCGTAATGAGCAGCAGAGCAACAACATCAGGAAACTAAACGAGATAGGTGACCATGACGTATCTGT
>JALIZH010009525.1:0-20350 GCA_030522465.1 Rhipicephalus appendiculatus | reverse complement strand
TTGACAGCTAGGCTAATTAGTAATAGTTCTTGAACATCTTGAAAACAGCGCAAAAACCGCACGGACAAAAGAAGTTAGATGGACAAACTACAGCGCTGAGGCTTTCCTTCTCAGTGCTGTAGTTTGGCATTCTATCTTCTTTTGCCGATTTCGTTTTCGCGCTGTCGCCATGGTGCCCAAGGCTAGCTCAGTACTTGTCGCCGTCCCTTCTCAAAGTGATCCCAATAACGAACTTACTCACCTTCATCGCCATGATTACAGCTTTAAGAATACTTGTACAAGTTGTTTTATGGCGAGAAATAGCAAACACCGACCAATCGTTGAAACAAAAACAGAAATGACGTTTCATCCTCACTACACGGTCCTACATAACGACGAAATCCCGGTGTCCTTCGATGTGAAGTCGCTTTACACAAGCGTGCTCATTGACTTCGCCGTCAAGGTCTGCACTAATGCTCATATAATCATACCCACGTCTCCCAGAAAGGACACCACTCGACGTTCCAGATCTCGGCAGACTTCTAAAGTTTTGTCTGAGCAACACATACCTCACGTTCCAGAAAATGTTCTTCAAACGAATCCATGCAACCACAATGGGAGCCTCGATTTCAGTCACCGCAGTGAACTTGGCAATAGAGTCACTGGAGTCACGTGCACTGTCTAGTTTTCCCCACCACGTCCAGGGGTATTCATACGTTACGTGGACGACTGTTTCTTCATGGCTAAGAAGTCCGCTTTGAGCGCTTTCCATTTGGAACCTTAATAGCATGGAACCAACCATACAGTTCACGACAGAGGAAGAAGTTGATGGCCGTCTGCCATTTTTGGACGCGCTCGTGAAACGCGACGGCAGTAGATTGTCGTTCAGCGTTTTCAGGAAGGAAACAAACACCGGCAAGTACTTTTGTTCAAGTTCTGTGCACCCGATGTGTCACAAGAAGTCGGTGGTCGCTTCACTTGTAAATCGGGCGGAGAAACTTCCCTCAACTCCGGAGGTCCCAGTTGCCGAACTAGCCCCGACACGCAGTGACCTCACATCTTCGGCCTTCCCCAGTTCGTTAACCCTTTCAGTCCCAGTGATTCCAATTGGAATCATAAATTATGTAGGTCAGTCAGCAAGCATCTGGTAAAGATAAAGCGTTGTTCTTCCTCAAGAGCCCGCATTTAGCATCTGCCCTACATGTGGTGTCAACATGGTACACACAATACAGCGAGGTCACGTCTGAACGAAGAAATTACAGAAGCGGTCGTGCTGTTCGCGCATTTCGCTGAGGCAACGTCTTCTTTCACCGTGCAGAGATAGGGCATTTATTTTAGTTATGCGCCAGAAATTTGAATTTCGGCTATTGGATATTATGCTATCCTATCTAGATAACATTTTAAGTAATAAATGAACTAAAAATTATGGAATTATTATTAAATGAAAATTATTTATTAAATTAATTGGCACATTAATTACTCTTCACTGAAAAGTGTGAACAAAGAGTTTTTTCAGTTTTTTTTGGACTACCACGATCATGTGCATCTCCAAATGTGAAAACTAGTTGCTTACATTGAAAATAGCTAATTCGGTACTGAAAGGGTTAATCCAAGCTGTTGAAAGGAGCCTAGTTCACCCAAAGTGAAATCACCCTCAACGACACGAAGACAATGAAAAGAGAAAAATTATTCCTGTGCCGCGTCCCCAGCGTGAGCGAAAGTTTGTCGCGAATCATTCGCGGGTATGAAGTCGACGTCGCTCACGTGCCTACGCGCAAGCTTAGACAAACTGTGGGGACTGTGAAAGACAAACTTGAAAAGGAGAAGTTCCCGGGCGTCATATACAGGATTTCTTGCGCCGATTGTAACCAAGTCCCTATCGGTGAAACTGGCAACATTAGAAAAAAATTTGGCAACACAGCTCTGATGTGAAAACCGAACACGTGGCTACAAACGCGCTAGCTAAGTACGCAGTGTCCAAGAGCCATGACATCGACTGGTATAGCGCGATGATAATACTGCCACGCGCTATTCTTATTTTCACTTTTGTTGTATTCGGTTTTCGCCCACAAAGACCGTCAGCAAAGCTCAACTCAAACCGCGCCTTATTGTTCTACAACCTTCGCGATTATTGTAGATCGTTTTGTTAAGATTGCGCGCAAGACGCGACCGCTCGAGATTATTCCAGAGCGTGCGCGATGACCAGTGATAAGGCTAGAATGTTCGACGCGTGATGCATAAAAGCCGGCGCGCTCCAACGATGTCCAGTTGATCGACGGCCGACGCTCTGCTCGCCGCTATCAGTGCCAGCGTTTATTGCTGTAATCTCACCTTCAGTTTACCGGCCACAAGTTCGGCCCAAATAAAGTGTTTCCTCTCGGACAACTGCCTACTGCCTTCGTCGACGTCACGACCACGTGACATCTGATGGAGGTGCTGGTTCCTTCATGCTCCGGACGCCCACGAGAAGTCGGGAACCAAGCCCGCAGCGCGAAGAAGACACCGAAGCCCCCGTGCAGCAGCGGACTAGCCGTAGGCAGAAAGGACTAGAGGCAGAGTACGGGCTCCTTCCCGAAAAAACCAGGCACCCACAAATCCCGACATCGACTACAGAGACGATGACCGACACCACGCAGCCGACGCCAATCCTTCTCCGGCAGCCCAAGGAGCCACCGACTTTCCGGGGATCATCACTTGAAGACCCAGAAAGCTGGCTGGAGACCTACGAACGAGTCGCTGCCTTCAACAGCTGGAACACCGAAGAAAAACTCCGCCACGTCTTCTTCTACCTAGAAGACGCGGCGAGGACGTGGTTCGAGAACAGAGAATGGGCGCTACAAACCTGGGATATCTTTCGGACGACGTTCCTAGGCACCTTCACGAGCGTCGTCCGCAAGGAACGTGCTGCAACTATCCTGGAGACACGTGTGCAGCTTCCTAACGAAAATATTGCGATCTACACGGAGGAGATGACCCGCTTGTTTCGCCACGCCGACCCCAACATGACCGAAGAGAAGAAAGTGAGCTTCCTTATGAGGGGGTGTGAAGCAAGAACTCTTCGCCGGATTGATCAGGTACCCGCCGAAGACGGTAGCCGAATTCGCATCCGAAGCCTCGACCATCGAGAAAACCCTCGAGATGCGGACACGACAATACAACCGCAGCTTCTCGGCCACAAGATACGCGGACGTCCAAGTGCTAGGAACCGCCGACCTGCGTGAGACGATCCGGGCGATCGTGCAAGAGGAGCTGCGAAAATTTCTACCTTCAGCGCAGCCCCAAGTGGATACCATCGATGACGTAGTACGACAAGAGATCCAGCAATCACTGGGCGTTCCTCAGCTTCGAGAGCCACAGCTGCAGGCCATGAGCTATGCTGCTGCAGCCCGCCGTCACGCTCCTCCTCCAAGCCCACGCCAAGGCCCATCGCCACAGTATCGTCGCCTGACACCGCCGCCACCGCCATCGACGCCATACCGCCCACCTGCCGGCCAGCGCACCGCTCCGAGGAAGACCGACGTTTGGCGCGCCTCTGACCACCGTCCACTCTGCTACCATTGCGGAGAAGCAGGTCACACTTACCGCCGCTGCCAGTACCGCCAGATGGGACTTCGTGGTTTCGCCATCCACGCGCCGCGTCGACAGCGGGGTGAACGACCTCGCGACATCGCAGATTACCTCGCAGGAGCGCAGTGGACGCCCCGACGACAGTCCCGATCGCCGTCGCCGGGACGCTACATGTCACCACAGCGACGCCAGTACACCGGCCCTACTCGGGGCCGTTCCGCGAGCCCATATCCGGAAAACTAAGGGCAGCAACCGATGGAGGTGCGGTTGCTGTACGACGAACTACCGAAAATCCTCCGCCGCCGACGACGACGCCTCGACAGAGTCTTAAGAGCACGCCGCAAGCCGATCGGATCCCAGACAACGCAAGTTCGCGACCGGAGGAAGACCTGACGACACCACGTCGAAGCAGCGGAACTAGTCGACGAAGCCGTGATCCGACGCCGCGACCAAACCGTAACGCAAGACGACGAACTAGCGACCTGGACATCCTTATCGACGGCCACAACGTCACCGCTCTCGTCGATACTGGGGCCGACTATTCCGTCGTCAGTGGGCCGTTCGCCGCGAAGTTGAGGAAAGTTAACACGGCGTGGGAAGGCGCCGAAATTCGGACCGGTGGAGGCCATTTAATAAGACCCGCTGGGGTCTGTACAGCAAGAGTCACTATCAATGATCGGACTTACCCTGCGAGCTTTGTAATCCTGCAACAGTGCTCCAGGGATGTGATACTTGGGATGGACTTCCTAAGTCAACATGGCGCCGTGATCGACCTGAGGTCTGAATCAATAACCCTAACCTCAGAAAACGCACTGCCGCCCCACACGACGCCAGCGACCCATGCTTTAAATCTTATAGAAGAGCAGGTCACCGTTCCGCCTTTCTCTAGCGTCATCATTTCCGTCGGCAGCGAGGAACCCGCAGACTTCGAAGGCGTCATCGAGGGTGATCAGCACCTGCTCGTGAACCGCCAGATTTGCGTCGCAAGAGGCATCGCCGAGTTGCGTGATGGCAAAGCAAAGGTACTGCTGACAAACTTCAGCCACGAATATAGGCACCTTAACATTGGTACGACGGTCGCCTACATCGAGAAGTTCGTGGACACCAGCGATGTTTTCGCCCTCTCCGATGCTACCGAACCTGCTTCCTTCGACGAATCGGCATCCCCACACAGATTTCAACGTCAACCCGAGCCTCCCGAAGCACAAGCAAGATCAGCTCAAAATTCTGCTCTTGCAATTCAAGGACTGCTTCTCGTCGTCGTCAAGAATTCGACAGACCCCAATCGCGAAACACCGCATCATAACAGAGGAAAATGCGAGGCCACTCCGCCAGAGCCCTTACCGAGTTTCAACGCGAGAACGCCAGGCCGTAAAGCAACAAGTCGACGAAATGCTACGCGACGACATCATCCAGCCTTCCAAGAGTCCTTGGGCGTCACCCGTGGTGTTAGTGAAAAAGAAGGACGGAACCCTGCGTTTCTGCGTCGATTATCGCCGCCTGAACAAGATCACGAAGAAGGACGTATATCCTCTCCCACGTATAGACGACGCCTTGGATCGACTCCACAGCGCGAAGTACTTTTCGTCGATGGACCTCAAGACCGGCTATTGGCAAATCGAGGTCGACGAGAGAGACCGAGAGAAGACTGCCTTTATCACACCAGACGGCCTCTTCGAATTCAAAGTCATGCCCTTCGGTCTTTGCTCGGCACCTGCGACGTTCCAACGTGTTATGGACACTGTACTGGCCGGCTTGAAGTGGCAGACCTGCCTTGTGTACTTGGACGACGTCGTTGTGTTTTCATCAAACTTCGACGAACATCTCCGGCGCCTTCAAGCTGTACTTCAAGCAATCAAGGCCTCCGGACTCACCCTGAAGCCTGAAAAGTGCCGCTTCGCATACGAGGAACTTCTGTTCTTGGGTCACGTCATCAGCAAGTCTGGAGTTCGCCCCGACCCACGGAAAACTGCCGCCATCGCTGCCTTCCCGCCGCCCACCGACAAGAAAGCCGTACGCCGATTTCTCGGCTTCTGCGCCTATTATAGACGCTTCATCAAGGAATTTTCACGCATCGCCGAGCCACTAACTCAGCTCACGAAAAACGACGTGGAAGTCAAGTGGGGAGCGGCGCAAATCGAAGCATTTCAAGATTTGAAACGACGCCTGCAGACGCCTCCAATACTTGCGCATTTCGACGAACACGCCGACACGGAAATCCACACCGACGCAAGCAGCGTAGGACTCGGCGCCGTTCTTGTCCAGAGAACTGCCGGCGTGGAAAGGGTTATCAGTTATGCTAGCCGGTCGCTATCCAAGGCAGAAGCGAACTACTCCACAACAGAAAAGGAGTGCCTTGCCATCATCTGGGCAACGTCAAAGTTTCGCCCCTACCTCTACGGCAGGCCCTTCAAAGTTTTGAGCGACCACCACGCCTTGTGTTGGCTAGCTAACCTGAAGGACCCTTCAGGTCGTCTCGCAAGATGGAGTCTGAGACTTCAAGAATTCGACGTTGCCGTCGTTTACAAGTCCGGACGAAAACACTCTGACGCCGACTGCTTGTCTCGCGCCCCCCGTCGACCCGCCGCCGCAGGATGACCAGGAGGATGACTTCTTCTTGGGAACCATAAGTGCCGATGACTTCGCCGAACGACAGCGAGCCGACCCGGAACTCAGAGGCCTTGTGGAGTACCTCGAAGGCAAAACCGCCATTGTTCCCAAGGCATTGAAGCGAAGACTCGCGTCGTTTTTCTTGCGAAACGGTGTTCTCACAAAGAAGAATTTCTCGCCACTTCGAGCAAACTACCTCCTCGTAGTGCCTTCAGCATTGCGACCAGAAATCCTGCAGGCTCTACACGACGACCCGACGGCTGGACACCTCGGACTTTCCCGCACGCTCGCCAGAGTACAGGAAAAGTACTACTGGCCGCGCCTTGCCACCGACGTCGCTCGCTACGTAAGGACGTGCAGAGACTGTCAGCGACGGAAGACACCGCCAACAAGACCAGCAGGCTTCCTTCAGCCGATCGAGCCTCCTCGGCGACCGTTCCAGCAGATCGGGATGGACCTCCTGGGGCCGTTCCCAACGTCGACTTGCGGAAATAAATGGATCGCCGTAGCCACCGACTACCTCACCCGCTACGCCGAAACAAAAGCCCTGTCCAAAGGCAGTGCCGCCGAGGTAGCCAAGTTCTTCGTTGAGGACATCGTCCTTCGACACGGCGCCCCAGAGGTTCTCATCACCGACAGAGGTACGGCGTTTACGGCTGACCTAACCCAGGCGATCTTGGAATACAGCCACACAAGCCACCGCCGGACCACTGCGTACCACCCACAGACCAACGGCCTGACCGAGCGTCTAAATAAGACCATCGCCGACATGCTGGCCATGTACGCCGACGTCGAACACAAGACGTGGGACGCCATCCTTCCGTACGTGACCTTCGCATACAACACGGCCGTGCAAGAAACGACGCAGATGACGCCATACAAGTTGGTCAACGGACGGAGCCCGGCAACGACACTCGACGCCATGTTACCAAACGTGACGGACGAAGAAAACATCGACGTGACCGCCTACCTACAGCGCGCCCGCCTGCGGATCAAGAATCAGCAGACGACTGACAGCCGCCGCTACAATCTTCGACGACGCTTCGTGGAATACCAGCCCGGCGACCGCGTTTGGGTGTGGACGCCGATACGCCGACGTGGACTTAGTGAAAAACTTCTTCGGCGATACTTCGGGCCGTACAAGGTGCTTCGACGTCTCGGTGCTCTGGACTACGAGGTCGTCCCGGACGGCATAACGAACTCTCAACGGCGCCGTGCGCGACCCGAAGTCGTCCATGTCGTGCGCCTCAAGCCGTATTACGCGCGTTAGCAAACCTGAGGACTGCACTTATTGCTTAATTATTGTACTTTCTTTCTTTATTGTTGTGATTTATTGTTGCATGCTTTTTCCCCCGTGTTCTGTTTTAAGCATCGGGACGATACCTTTTCAGAGGGGGGGGCATTGCCACGCGCTATTCTTATTTTCACTTTTGTTGTATTCGGTTTTCGCCCACAAAGACCGTCAGCAAAGCTCAACTCAAACCGCGCCTTATTGTTCTACAACCTTCGCGATTATTGTAGATCGTTTTGTTAAGGATTGCGCGCAAGACGCGACCGCTCGAGATTATTCCAGAGCGTGCGCGATGACCAGTGATAAGGCTAGAATGTTCGATGCGTGATGCATAAAATCCGGCGCGCTCCAACGATGTCCAGTTGATCGACGGCCGACGCTCTGTTCGCCGCTATCAGTGCCAGCGTTTATTGCTGTAATCTCACCTTCAGTTTACCGGCCACAAGTTCTGCCCAAATAAAGTGTTTCCTCTCGGACAACTGCCTACTGCCTTCGTTGACGTCACGACCACGTGACAATACGAAAAGAAAAGAAGAAAACATCAAGGCTTCATCTCGAATCCTTCCACATTCAGACAAACGATGCACGCTCAATCGCAACTCAGGCAATCTGCCCCCGATATACACTCGATGCTTACGTCACATCATCACGCTAATATAACCCACGCCCCTGAAAACCTTTCATTCTTTATGAACAAGGCCCCCGTAGTGCGGCAGAAACGTCATTTCTGTTTTTGTTTTAATGATTGGTTGGTGCTTGCTGCTTCTCGCGATGAGTTTTCCCTACCAGGCGGGTTTCCGTTGAACCCAGGACTTCAAGTTATTTTATCAAGAAGGCATACAGCTCATGTTCATATTCTCACCAAGCTAGCAAATGGGTGCTAAAAGACACAGGGACAGACACAAGACAGGGCGCTTCCTCTAGGCAAAATGGCTAACGCCAAATCCTGTGCACACCGATTAACTTCGTTGTCCTCCTTCAAGAGGCTGGTCACTGTAGTTGCCAGCCTACCACGCGTTGATATCACAGTTGATGGTACCTTCTGCGCCACAATATTAACGCGATAGCGTTAAAGAGCTCGTTTCGCAGAAATTCCGGTGTCGGCGTTGACGTCATTGGTTGTGTGCGAAAAATCATCATCTTGTCCGTGACCGAAAAATCGAGAAAGATGCAAATAAAATAAATAATAAAAATTTCCGGGTCCGAGTGAGGGTCGAACCCGGGCCGTCTGCGTGGCAAGCAGATGTTCTACCACACAGCCACGCCTCTGCTTGGAAATACAGTGGAAATAACTTCCTCTGCTTGGAGATGCAGTGAAAATAACTTTCATGGTTCGCAAACGCAAGCGTCCTTTATATAGGCGTCGCCATATAACATGTAATATCCCAGGAATATTACAAGCGTACATTGCCATCGGGCGTCAGAATATGTGACTATCATAAAGATCTCGTTGTTTAACGCCGGCCACCCATTACAAACGGCACACACCTTACTGCGCGTATTCCCTTAGCACCACGTAGTGGGAGCATAGCAAGTATGAACTAAGTGGTTGAAGTATGCACTCGCGACAGGATATCGCTATCGCGTTGAACTCTTAAGGGTAAAGATTAAGGGTCCCCCAATTTTTTTCTAGTGGCTTCTTATGGCGTTCATCGTAATATAGTGGAACTCACCCTAAATCCGTCCGTTGGTTCGCGAGGAGGATGGTGCGTGACAATGCTGCCGGTAACTAGAACGGCAAGCGTCATGCACGTTCCGATGTCCAGCCAGCCCATGTTGACGAGACAAGACTGAACGGCGAGTTTTCGACAGAAAGACGAGTTGTCAGACTAAAGCCCTCATGGGTTCGCGACAGGCCTCTTAGTCAGCGTCCCTTTAGACGGAAAAGTGAGCCGAGGCAGTGTATTGAAGGCATCAGATTTCGCCGTGGCGGCGGCTGCACGACGGTCGCAGAAATGTACACTTTAATCTGTCCTTGAGCGGATTGACTAACTGTAGAGTAAGTCGTTTAGCCAGTGTAACATACACGCCCGTTATTTAGCTGTTTTGGGGGAGATAAAAACGCGAAGCCAAAGTTTTCGCACTTGCGTAGGAGTGCTAAGACGACGGTTATCTCAGCGAAGCTGTCTGGTCTTGAATTTCGTAAACTTAGTTTTTCCTCTCATCTTACTTATTCCTTACGTGTATTGCCATTAGGACTTCCTCCCAACGGAATAGTACATGAGCCGTACTCTTGTACACCATTTCTTGGAAGTCAAAAGCAATGGAATCGACCAAACAATAAATTTAAAAAGAGGCTTGTCTTGCGTTCTTAGGTTACAGACTGTCCAGCAAACATGCTATGAACGCGAGTTATACACAATAGCTCCAGCAGGTGCTTTTGCGGCATCCTTAGAAAGAAAAAAAATAAAATGCGTGCATGCATTTCCTTGCTTAGATTCCGCGGTATCGCAGCCCATCCAAAGAAAATGTAAAAAAATCCTGCTGAATCCATGCCCATTCATTGAGCTAAGTCATTTGAAACTCGAAAAACATGCGTGACAAAGCGACAGTCATAGGCGTATCAGCCGGGGGGGGGCAAGGGGGGCGCCAGCCCCCCCACTGAGAAAGTTAGGGGGCTGAGCCCCCCCCACTTCCGACAGTTGTCACTGTTGGCTGCACGCTGGGAAACCACCAACTAAAGCGAACTTTTCCTTCACCGCAGTAATCACTAAAATTATGTTGTTATGAGGGCATGGGAATGTTACGAGGTAATGTTACAATATAACGAAAATTTTCCGACATTTCTGCTGTGACGATTTTCCTTGTAGGCCCTTTGCGGTTTGGGCCGCGTATGCGACGCTTTCGCACCTTGTGCTGTAGCATTGCAGAGCAGGCTATCGCTGCGCTGGGGCCCTGTAGCATTAGGTCACTCGTTCACACTTTCATTCTGCTGTGCCTGGCCTGAAATTTCAATAATTCACGGTGCAATTACGGATGGGAACGAGGAACCTTTTTATGGACCGGTCAAAGCACTTTCTGCTTCAGGAAAATTATTTTCTTTCATCGAAAAGGAATAGCATCACCGTTGCTCTGTCGAAGCTGCTGTGAGCCGATGAGTGTGACGTATATTTTTTAATCTTTTAGTTTTGCCGTATCGGAAGCGCCAAAAAAGGTTTCCGCTTTAGTCTCCGATCAACCTGATCAGCCTTGCTTATGGTAGCTTGCAGCGATGGCTTGCAGACGCCTATGACTGTGGCTTTCTCACGCTTGCACCGAGGCGACAAATAAAGCAGTGGACTCGAGCACAGTGGGACGCACAGCTTTTAAGCTTGCGCCGCAACTTGATCCACCGGACCAGGAAGATGGTGAAGGTCCGTTATTTTTTGTACTAAGGAGGCTTAATTAAGAGTCGGGCTAGTTGGTTTTCATTCAACTTGAATTGACTTTTGCAGCTCAAAATACAACTCGAACGGCAAATGAGCACACACGCGCAGCGCTGCTTATTTCTCTCTCTCCCATTCTCAGAAAGATTGAGCTCACAGATTTGTATACCCGCACAAACAGCTAAACGTCGTTATGATGCAAGGAAAAATGTTCATTACATTATACTTATATGAATCCATCTCACCAGCTGCTATCTGCTAATGTGATCGGCGGCTAGCCTACTTGAATTGCGTTTAGAAGGAGACGCTCTCCGGATATCACAGATTCCTGACGTCATGTAACAAGCAGGCGATTTTACGGCACACAGAAAATTTTAAATGATGAAGAACCAATGGCCAACAATATGCCGTATTGAAAATAGTTCATTCTCTTAATTTTCACGTGGTCGTGCATAAGTGGTCATTACGCGATCGATCATTTTCGCGTAATTCGTTGCCTCGAGTAACGAGCTGGTGCTGTGTGTATGACCCAGAATGGTTCGACCAATCATACACAGCTAACGACCATTTCGGAAGGAAGCAAAGAGGGATAGTTTAACGTTATATTCACCCCTTTTTTTTTCTTTCAAAGAACAATTTCGGTTGTACTACAAAGTTGTTTACAATGTACTACGCCCCTAACACCACAAATTATACATTTTTTTCTTGAAAAGGGTTGACAAGTTGATAATAAGAGCATAGGTCGGCAAAACATGTGGAGCTCACTCAGACTCACTCATGAAATATATTTTGCCCTTGGGACTCACTCGGACTCAGATTCACCAAACTTTTTGTCAACCGGACTCACTCGGACTCAGATTCACTAAAACTTTTTCCAGCCGGACTCACTCAGACTCAGACTCACTGCTACCTGAGTCTGAGTGAGCCGACTCATGAGTCCGTTAGCGTACAATTGGCTTCTTCAAACTTAGTGTCAATGCTCTTTAACACCAATATCTCACGTAATCGGCGCTCTACTTGGCGCCTTTTTGATCTCGTACCTTCAATTATGAGATATCAGCGGTTGCAATCCGGTAAGCTCCTTTTAGATGTGAAGCATCTTATGGCGAAGCTTAATCCGGTGGTGGTGGTGGTGGTCAACGTTTCTAGAACCTGTTCAGTTGCCAAACTCTCCGCCTCCGCCATACTCTGAAAGCGGCGCAAAACCGACTTCCGGTCCAGGTGGCGCTACCGCAGCAACAGGCTCTACGTAGCAGACGACGAAGCGCGAGCGAGCGTCGCGCATGCAGCTGCTATCCGCGCAAATATTGAGTTGCCTGAAAACGCAACGACGAGAACGATTAGTTTTATCTTTAGGTAATCGTGAAGGTTTAACCCATTAGCAAGAATGTTTGAAAGCGCGTTAGATGGTGTTCTGTGTTGCGCGAACTATATATAGCAGGCACCCAGCGCTCGGCGGACGCTGTGGCTTTCATCAACTTCAGCGCGACAAGCATTAGTGTTGCTCATTTTCTAAATCCACTTTTCAATGACAAAACGAGCAGCTTTGAAAGTGTTTTTCAGCTAAAGGGGAATACTTGAAAGGTTCTGGTAGGTCCTGTGAAAATACGTAACTACAGAATTTCATCGGAGCCGCGCGAGTTGTGCAGGGGGTTGTGCTCACATCCTTCGCATAACCCATTATAGTTTCTTTTAAATGCCCAAGAAACGCCAGGAAGATTAGGAAACATCGCTTAAAATGGTCATGCAGATCGACTAAGCGGCACAGCGCATTTGCAGAAATCGACCCTCGCAAGCGCATGCCTAAGTTATGCATGTGTCACGACACACTTCGATAGCGATCAAACCCAGTCGGCACCGAATTTTTTCACTGGCTCATCTGCGCAAGTTGCGGAAAGGAGCCATTAGAGCTCGCAAGGTTCAGCTTCGAACAAAGTATGCAGCTGATACTCTAGGTTAATACTTCACAGCAGCTGCTTCTTTCTTCATATAGTAGCGCCTTGCGCATACTCTTACGAAGCCTGGGCACACATTCAGTGCGGCAACACGCGCGAGCAGCTCTGTCAGGTATGAAAGCGTTGTGATAGTGCGATATCTAAATGTCTTTGCAACATGCCCATGCACACTAACGCTCACTGACATATCTTCAGCGACGATGACGCATTTTTCAATGACTAGCGTGCGCTCTTGACCGTTTATAGCTTAAAAGGCCACAAAACTACCGTTTTCATTATACCTGTCAATGCTGCCCCAACTCGCAGACGGCATACGAACACTTTCACTACCACTCAAACGGAGCGCACAGGCTGCCGAAGTGAAGTCTGGGTTATCCGCACAGTTTTCAGACTCGCAGGGTGTTTTAACACGCTTAAAAAAAACATTTTTTTTTCTACCGTTCTCCCTCGATCTGGAATCTTGTTTTTCTTTCTTTTTCTTTTTTTTTTTTTTTTTTTTTTTTTTTTTTTTTTGCGGCTTCGCAAGATACGACGGGGAGGATATAGGAAGAACTTTCGGCACACTTCCCTGCAGAAGACTCCACTTCATTATCGCAAGTGTATACGACTTTTTTCCCGTCGACAACGTGCCTTTACGTTTTCAAGATGTCCTCCGCATGAGAATGCACATCGCAATCTGTCCGACAGCCTTTCGTCAAGGCGGGGAATAGCGCGATCTTACGCTGCACAGAGAGCCGAATCACGTGGAGCCCAGAAGTTTCTCGGAAGTCCTATAGCCGCTTGTGCATCCAGACACACAACAAGTGGGCATTGCAGACGAACGAACATCCACGCTACATCGAGCACAACAGCACGCAAAATCTCTTCAGTGAGCGTACTACAACACGCGGATACAGCGCAACCGCAGCCAAACACACACTCATTCCGGCGCACGTTGCTGGACTGGCTGAAGCCTGTTGCGACAGCAGCGCCACTTCCAGCCACCGCTGCGGCGGCGCCGCGCAACACCGCCGAGTTTTCAAACTGAACAGGTTCTATAAACGTTGGTGGTGGTGGTGGTGGTGGTGTGACGCGTGCCCACCCTTAATGCGCATGCGCAAACAGTTAAAGAAAAAATAAAAATAAAAAACCTCCTCTCCCCCTCTCTCTCCTCTAGGCATCCCTCCCTACGGCAACCACACCCTCACTGCGCATGCGCCTCCCTTCCTCTCTCCCCTCTTACACTCCCCCCCCTCTCTCCATCCCTGCCCGCGGCGTCTAACTCCCCCTGCGCATGCGCGTCCCCCCCCTCTCTCTCCTCTCCTACGCTCCCCCCCTCTCTCCTCTACGCATCCCTGCCCACGGCGTTCACACTCCCACTGCGCATGCGTGTCACCCCCCTCTCTCTCCTCTCCTCTGCTTCCCCCTCTCTCTCGCCTCGCGACGCCGACTGAGGCAGCGTCTGCTAGCGAGTTTCTTGGTTGAAAAAACCGACTGCTCGCGCTGCACAACCGTTCACTGGCCATCCCGTATATATGGCAATGGATCTTGACCTCCAAGGTGGTGCCGGTGGAAGATTTCTCCTGTGCGTTGTTGAACAATAAAAATTCGCAGCGTGCGCGTTAACTAAAAGCGGAGTGCGGGTCTCTGTGTCCAGTCGGAGTCTTCTGTCTCTCATTGCCCATTAACAGCGATTGGCATGTTCCAGTAGGAAACACCGCTCTATCACTGCGTGCTTAGCGCCTCCTCAGTTTTCTCTCCTGCGCAACGCTGCGATAGGGCCAGCGTCAACGCCACCGCCAGTGTAAGCGTTAGCGCCCGCTGCTTCACATCTACACATGGTTCCCTTTAGCGGGAGATGGTGTAATTTTTTTATTGAATGGCATGACTCACATGAAATATTTTTATGAAAAATTCCCGGGAAACAGCTTTTGGGAGTGGGAGGGAGGTCATGGCACTCCCGCCCCGCTCCTCCGTAACTCACGCCTCTGATCAATAAATACTGAGCTGGCGTTTGAACGCTGGTGCTTTGAAGTTTGTATGAGTCAGCCTGAGCATAAACGTGAGCCTACGTAACGCTGACAGTAATGCTGAATTTGTCCGCCTCGGTGGAACAGTGGCTATGGTGCTCGGCTGCTGACCCGAATGTCGCGGGTTCGATCCCGGCCACGGCGGTCGCATTTCGATGGAGGCGAAATGGTAGAGGCTCGTCTACTGTGCGATGTCAGGGCACGTTAAAGAGCACCAGATGGTTGAAATTTCCGGAGCCCTTCACTACGGCGTCGCTCATAATCATATCGTGGTTTTGGGACGTTAAACCCAAGATATTATTATTATTATTATTATTATTATTATTATTATTATTATTGTAATGCTGAAGTTGGGTAAGTAGAACCATAGATCGGTAAAAAAATGTAGAGCTCACTCAGACTCACTCAAGGAAAGCATTTTGGGCTTAAGGTTCACTCGGACTCAGACTCAACAAAATTTACCTCAACCGGACTCACTCGGACTCAGACTCACTAAAACTTTTCTCAACCGGACTCACTGGGACTCAAACTCACCAAACCATTACTCACCCGGACTCACTCAGACTCACAGCTCTATCTGAGTGAGTCTGAGTGAGTCGACTCATGAGTGAGTTTTGCCGATCTATGAATAAGAGTAATATAAAAACAGTAATGTTAATAAGCACGCACCAGGAACACTCTTTGGACTATTAGAAAACAATGCAAATTATGATACACACAAGCCTGAATATGAGCATGAAAGTGTAATACTTATTATGAAAAAAAGTATAACAACAATCATTCATTGAAAAAACATGGTTGATCCCTCCGTCATGAGAAGCGGTATAGCACGAAAGTAAAACACGCCTTTACAGAGGTAATTGAATGTTTATTGTACATTGATATACGAAGGTTTGCCCAATGTGGATGCACCCTCGTTGACGCTTGGTGGTACATCTCCATCCCGACGACTAACGTCAATGATCAATTTATTAAACAAACCATTGTGGTATCTCTAGATGTTAACGGCCAGAGCATAATCAGAGAAAGAGGCGTGATAGCAAGATGAGTGTCGCATATTGGACGCAGAAATTGGACTAAGGTCGCCATCCCGCGGCAGGTTAAAGTGTGATTGAACTTTGTGGTATCTAGAGGGAACGGCTAAGCGCGTCGTGTCACCCCTGCAGCCCGACCGCGATGTTTCTCGGGGCCAGCGTATGCGAGGAACACGTTATTACATTCAGGTAAGGGAGGCGCGCGTCGTAGAGCTGTTTTTGGTATGGATAGACGCTGTGAGCGAGACCGACGCTTGGGCTAAGGTCGCCACATCGTGGTGTGTTAAGGCGTTGACAAAATTGCTCTTGTATTGTAAACGCGCCGAACGGGACAGACGCGTAGCAGTACGACGCGTAGCAGTGCTAATCGCGGAGCGACACTATCCCGCTGACCAAGAGCATTGCAAGAGGAAAGTGAGATATAAAAGGCGCGTTTGTACAGCAGTTAAAGTTTGTGGCCGTTGCGCAGTGGATAGCGTGCTCGGCACTTGTGGCGGTGGACTGAGAGGTCATCAGTTCGATGCCCGTTGACGGAACTTTTTTTTTTTTTGACATGTGGCTGCGTACATTTTTTCGGTGTCGTTTCGGTGACGGAAATACGTCACTGAAGCCTTTGTGGACCCGGCATACAACAATTTCGTGTTAAAATTCGGCAGATCCTATGGACTGTGGGAATCGGTTTCATGCGAAGCAGTCAGAAAGTACCTGTCTATGCCGCATTTCTTATTTTATTTCAGAGAGGCGTTACGGGCTTCATTGACGTGTTTTTATAAGTGGAGTAGCAGAGTGCAAATCGTGCGCTCACTAGGTACGTCGACTACACTGGCGTTTAGAGGGAAATTTATGACCTGACGCAACGTCAGCACTCACGATAGCGCATGGACGTAAATTTTATGGAAATGAAGTGAACGCTACGGTGCGATGATGTGAATAGCATTCGTCTGGGTATTCCTCTGTTGCCGAGCAACGCTTGATTATAGCCTGCTGAGTCATATGAGATGGTTATAGAACCGTAGTTGACACTGAAGCCACAACTGATGTTAACCCGACATGGCGCCTGTATAATAGGAGTACATATGCAATGTTTATCACCTTTTTGTAAATTTAGGTAGCTAGCACGGTAACCACAATGGACGTTACGCCAACTTCATGTCTGCGTAGTACCTTTTCCAAAGCAGGCTGAAGACCTTCCGTGGTTCTGTGGTAGAATACATGACCGCCACACGAAATGCTTGGGTTCGATTCCTGCTGGGATCCTGATTTTTATTCTTTGAATTCGTCGAATCAACGCGGGCGATGCCAGATTTTTTTACGGCTCTTTGTTTAAATGATCAATGTCTGTTGTCGCCGTTCCTGGGTAGATACAAACTTTAAGGCTCATATCCGCATACCGCAGCCCGTGGTATACGGGCATGTGACACACATGACTGAAGGAAAAAGTTTCATGACGTACACGACATGATTTTTACGTTATTTATGTCGTGACCAGACACTTATGTTCGTCATACCCTCGTGCCCTCCTATGCCGATTTTGATCAGTACTAAGGTAATGAGGCAACTACGAGAGCACCCAGACGTAGGGAACCAGATAGGCAGATAAGTAGATAGAAACGTTCAAAGTATATGGTTCCCTAAGGATTGCTTCGAATTTAAAAACTCAACTCTCAGTAATTCATTAACAAAATTTCATTGAATGATACAAATATACTACTGAGGAGGCCGCCATCGACATAATTGTAGTCATGCGGAAAGTTGTGGAGTAAAGCATAAAAAGCGTCGCGTGTAGTACTGTTACACGCATAACACGCATATATGTGTTGTCCAAGTGCATGCAGCTTAAAACTGACAGCCCCTTTTTTTAATAATATTATTAAACACTATTTAACAAATGCTCTGCGTATGAAAAATCACATCAAAGAGTGCTTGTGGATGAAGTTCTCTCTACCTATCTCGTGATATATATATATATATATATATATATATATATATATATATATATATATATATATATATATATATATATATATATATATATATATATATATATATATATCAGTCACGGCCGCCAAGTGAGGTAGATTTGCCCCCCCCCCCCCCCACTTGCGAAAGAGTTGGTACGCCACTGGCGACAGTACTCCCTTGTATATTTTGTGAAATAAAACAAAGCTATTTCTTTGATGATTCGCTTTCGCTTAATAGCGCCGCGTGTCGAATATATTCGCCATATAATAATATAATATTTATTGCATGTTATGTACCGTCTCCACGATATTCTTCTAAGACACACCATGGTGGAAGATTGCAGTATGATACGAAGAAATTTATTGAAAGCATCCTGCAAGTTCAACCTCTTAGGGAGTCACCGTGAGAGGCTTCCAGGTGGGGACAGTTTGAGCTAGCCTAACCAGGCTCTTTGGACAGCCCACAGATTATGTTGATACATTCAGATCTTGAGGGACGATTCTTTTTTTTTTACAGCGAAAGCTTCATGAGATCACAACAAGGGCTGCTTTTGGCGCCGTGGTTGTACGCCGCCGCCACCGCCGGTTTCTGTAACCGCTGTCGCTCGAAATTGGAAACAAAAACGAAGTAAGAAGAAATATCCAGGATGGAACAGGGTTCGAACCTGGGTCCTCTTCGTGGCAGGCCGGTATTCTACCACAGGGCCATGCTGGTGCTCGAAACTCCGTTGCAAAAAAAAAAAACACTTTACAGGCGTTATGTCGGGAAGGAACTGCGTGAACATAGGTAATATAGCGTGGTAGAAAAGTAAAATAACAACCAGGCGTCACACAATACGAATTGCGTAATGAGTGGGTTGTTGAATGCTTTCAACCCATTACAAAGAGCTCAGCCAGAATTCTTCATCGTGATCAGCCACCGCATCAACGAAGTTCACATGATGCCTTGCAAATGCTTAGCGGGCACTCGCTCCTCCGCAGAATGACGAATAACGGCAAAGTTGGTGCTTCCCAACTTGACAAAAATTATGATTTATGGCCTAGTGGGTACATTGCAACCGTACTTGTATTAGTAGCCCCAAGAGAGTTTACAACTGGTTCTAGAAATGCTGCTCGTCCACCTTTCGCTGTGACTGTGCTGAGCTTTCCTTTCAGGCCTGGCGATTTTTTTTGTTTTGTTTTTGTTTTATGACGTCCTTGTGCCCACTTAACGAGTGGCACCACGAGAGCATGTGTTCTAGTGTATCTGTTCCAGGTCTGTGTTTTCGTTACTTTGATACTCCTCAAATTCGGAATGTACATTAGTGTTGTGCTACGTACCGGGGGGATTTCTCCTTGACTTCTTTGATCATGTATTTCTTTGTTCCCGGATGGTTGTTCCCAAAAGAATTTTTTTTATTTCACCGTAGCCATAAACGCCTTTTTGATGTAGATATGTCATCAGTCACAGATAATATTAATAGCTGGTGACTAACATGCTAATACAACTCCTCGGAGACATGCCTAGTGGACTAAAAAGATTTCGTCTGGTTGTGCTTGTTGTCACATTTTAAATGAAGTCAAACGGGACCTCGGTTGCTCTTTTTCATAATTGCCGGCCAATTCTGACTAAGTGGGGGATTTGCGAACTTGTCGTGCACATCTAGCGTGCTTAGAAATCACAGTAGGTTCGACAGCACCTAAGAACGAACTCTGCTTTTGCCGGTTAGTGATGTGTAAAAAAAACATGGCTCATCCCTCTGTCATAGAAATCGGTATAACACGTTAGAAAAACGGGTCTTGACAAAGGTACTTGAGCGTTTATTGTGCTTTGTTTCGCCACAAGGGCGAAGGAATAAATCCTAGAGCAACAAATGCAAATGTCACGTGAAGAACGGCAACTAGGTCGGAACTTGCAATGCACTCCTCAAGCAGAAAGGACGCACGAAAAGAACATACACAGGACGAGCACGAACTAACAATTAACTGTCACAATTCTTACGTCTTTATGTGAGAGCAGCGCGCTCTTTTCGTGAACGCGGCCGCTGCAGCGAGCGAAGTGACCTTCGTGCTATCTCTAACTTCAAGCAAACTTGCGGTGAAAGCACAAGACGTACAAACCGCCCCATCACGAGATAAGCGCGGGCACACGAGAGACCACGTCCTGTGAAGGCGCGCGCGCATCGCAATGCGCGGAGCAACGACCTTGAAAGCGCGCCCTCCGCTCCCGTACTCGGCCAGAGAACGTATACGCTCTGTGGCCGAGTCTGTTCGCGCTGCGGAGTGAGGGTTCGTTGGTTCGACTCCCGGCGATGGAACTTTTTGTTCTAGTTTTTTCCGTGCGATCTACGAGTGTATATTTTTCAGCATCATATCCGTGACAGAAATGCGCCAGTGGAGCCGTGGTGGACCCCGGCATACAACACTTTTGTGTTAAAACTTGGAGGCTGCTTGAGCTTCGCCTTCAAGAGTAGAACGCGATAGCGTTATCGGGCCCAATGCGCATTCTCTATAACTATTTCGCAAGGAAAGGAACGTTTATGCGCCCAACATTGGCTGTTTCAAGCTATCCTAAAATGTCTACTGGATGTGCAATTGCT